>BFEA01000077.1:690823-701905 GCA_003427395.1 Chara braunii | reverse complement strand
TAGGTGTGTGTGTTGTGTGTATGTCCAGAGTGTGGCATGTGGGACATCCAGGGTGATCCAGAGTGCGAACAGTGAGTTGTGTGGGCGCTCAGTCTCCATAGCCAGTTTGAAGAGAACTCTTACCTGGTTATGATATCTTTGAGTACTGTGTGGGCGCATGCCGCCAGTTTGCTGTTTCGCTGTTTGCATGCATGACAAGTGTGAAGAAGTCAAGTCTGATTGCACATTTGTATCTCTATAATAATTTATTACTAATACCCAAGTAATGAATTATTAATAATTCGTTACTTTTTAAAATCCTTTTTTAAGTTTTTGTAGTTTTTGATTCTTAACTCAAGTTCCGTAGGCAAAAGTGGTTTGCATTGTTATTCTGTATGACATCTAGGCTACCAGCTGGGCCGCCCGGGTCACCCTATTTCCCCGGACGGCCCGGCCGTGCAAGGACCAGGGAAGGTCCTAGCAAAAAAAAAAAAATCAAAAAAATCCAAAAAAAACTATGTTATTGAGAAGAATAAAATGAACAACTTTTGCGTCAGGGTCACATCAAAATTATTTACCAGATTTAAAATAAAAAATTAAAGGTTTTTTTTTTTTTTTTTTTTTTTTTTTTTAATTATGTTTTGGCACGGCCGGGCAAGTGGCCTCGGGCCACTCTGGTAGCCTAGCATGACATCCTTTTTTTCCTATATATATATTTTTTCCTTAATGGTCCGGACATTTCCGGACCTGCTCACCAGTCCAGACCGTCCGGAACCATGCATGTCCGGAGTTCCGGATATGTCCGGAAGTCCGGACGTTCGGACCTGACCGGACACGCATCCGGTCCCCGGACGTGAGCTGTCCGGGTCGGGGTCCGACGTAGCCATGTTTTTCTTCTTCTGCTGCTTTTTTGTTTTTTCCGTGAGGGTATCAGAAATAAAATGGAGTGGTACCCAGGCTCACAGTGATGTTCAGGGGCCTGGACCCACTAGCGAAGTATTCTACGATGTGTGACGCAATTTTATGTTTTTTTGGAAAATACAAAGTGATTTTTTATTTGCATGAATGGATCGTTTTCTGATTTAAAATGAATTGAAATAGCACATAAAACTATGAAGAACAGCTGTGCACCCGAATTCATGGGTTGGTACGATCTCCTTCACGTAAGTCTTCATACTGATGTACCGTGGCAATAAAATGTGTCCACGAACACAGCCACGAGGATGAACAAGTAATGGCTATAGGGATACATTCATCCCCATGTATCTCATGATGCCTCTAACAGGCCATCCGACAGACGCGGAAGGGTTCCTGTCAGATCCACCACGATATCTCAATTTCACATTTCAAGTTCTATTTCTCAGAGCCAAAAAAAAAAAAACGAAGTCTGGAAATCAACCCCCCCCCTTTAGAGCTCATGAAATCCAGACTTCCCGCCCACGCAAAGCCCCGAGCTATCATTTCCAAGTCAGTCCAACTTTTTTTTTTTTTTTTTTCCCAACGCATCTCATTGGACGGGAGGTGGGCATCTTTACAGTCCCCACTCGGAAACTACCAGGCCGTCGAGATCCAACGTATTCGACGGCCGTACTGAGTCACTCAATGCCACACATGATCGAAATCCTGAACGGCATGGTAGAATACCTTGCTAGTGGGTCCAGGCCCCAGGGTCGGCAAAAACAGGCTCAGAGGTACTAGTGGTTTAAGAAATCACGAAAAAAATATTGCAAATGAATGGAATCAGGGAAGGTCCCACAGTCTACCTGGTGATACTGGTGCCATTACCCAGCTTCGGCTCCCGCTGGAAGCCGGGTGCTGCTCCCCTTCATGTGGAGAACAACTTCCCCCAAACCAACCCTGAAACACTTTTTCCTGGCCAGAATACCATGTGGTCTTGCCTTGGGGCTCAACTTACAGAAAAAGGTGTTCCTCAACCCTATGGTTGAGAACTTAGCGTTCTCCATGACCTATAGGAAACAACAGCAATGAGGAAAAATGCCCGCCCATCCAAGAGGACACTTCCGATTGGAGGATGTTCCACCTGGGTCAAAAAACGGTACTATGGATTTTATGGTGGCAACACTGCGATTGGCCCTGGACCAGGTTCTGGTGGAATGGGAAGAACGGATAGAACAATTCAAACACCACTTCCAACTAGAACTTCTGCATCGGTGGGAGGCATTCAAACAGACACATTAGACACCCTTCACATGTCTAAGGACATATCAGAGCAAATAGTGCAGTTCTCTAGAGAATGGGAGGGGAGAGGGAGGGGTGGGTGGCAGAGGTCTGTTGGTCAGGGGATTGGGATGGAAGGGAAGGAGGGGAGGATGGACAAGGTAGGAGGGAAGTGCCCCGGGATTACCATCTGAAGTTTAAGGAATGGCTGACAGTCGAGCCCAGCTTCCCCCTGAGGCCTGCAAAAGAATTCCCTGATCTGTTCCCCACCATTCGCAGGCTATGGAGATCAGATTGTAAAGAACGACAATGCACATTGTGTGAGGTAGCCTGAACATGTTCTTTTTGTTTTAGAAATTTGCTCCATCAGTCCTTCGGGACATCTGTTAAAATTGGAACGACACAGAGAAGATTAGCATGGCCCCTGTGCAAGGATGACATGCATAAATCGAGAAATGGTCCAATAAAAAAGAAACAAAAAAAAAGACATTTGCTCCATCTATTGGTGGGGAGCAACACCTGCTGGAAACCGGGTCCCGCGTCCCTGAAGGAGTGCCTGCCAGCGTTGATTACCCTGGATCCCAGGGGATTGACTGAGCAGGCCGAGGGATGCCTCATATGTTAACCTTATAACCGTTGGATGCTCATCCCTGACTATGGTCAAGGAGGGGAGGGGGCTGACACCATGGGCCCGGGGGGCACCGGAGCCACTGGCAACGCCGCCGTCCCCTCTTGCTGAGATGCCGCCGTCTTCGAACTATTTGTGGGGGGGCGCACCAGCTGGAAACCTGCTGGAAATGATGCTTGAGCCCGCTATTAGAATCCCTACTACGCCTTGTTGAAAAACCAACCTTCCCCCTGCTGGGAGCAGCATACAAAGAAAGGGATAGAGGGAACAGAAAAAAAGAAAAAAACAAAGAGGAAGAAAGAAAAAAAAAGAAAAAGAAAAACACTAACTGTACGCTCCCATCTTCAGCCAGATTCCCGGCTAAACTCCTTCCTGCAGAATTTCCACCAGTGACATCTGGTGGGGGGGAAAGGGGTCCCCAAAGTCCTGTGCAGGCCTGAGTGGGATCCCCGGGTCAATGGTTGTCCATTCCTCGGAACTGCAGTCTGTAATACCTCTTCATATCCGGCTGCGGATCTTCCTCCTCTCCCATGCGCTGTTCCAGTTGCTCATCCTTCGACCATGGCACCTTGGCTACCCGGCCGTCCCTCTTCCCTCCCAGCCATTCCTCACAGAACTGGGAGATGATCCGGTCCGCATCCCTCCTAAAATGCACGCTGTCCAACTTCTCCCTCCCGGCTTGCCAACGGGCGGTAATCTCAGTCTGTACCAACTGCTTAAAGTGTTCTGTGACCTCCCCCTCCTCCACCCTGGCCCCCTCCAATTCCAGCACACACCTCCTCCACCAGATCACCCAGAGTGCAGACCTTCCTAGACGAAAAAGGTTCCCCGCGCAGTCGTCTTTCTGGAGGTTTGGGCAGTGTCCTAGCAGGATCGCCCTCCAGTCCCATGGCCACGGTGACTCAGGGAACATCTGCACCCAGATCCTAYCCCACCACCGCCACAGCAGTACTGATGCCAGGCACTGCATGAAGATGTGCTCCACTGTCGCCACTCTCTTCTGTGGGGGAAAACTGGATATACACTTTTGACACCAAGTCAGGGCACGGCCTTGCTGCTCCAACCTGGTGTAGTCAATCAGCCAATCATTGGTGGATCAGCAGCGGTGTGCAATTTGCCATTGCAAAGCTGAGATCTTGGCGGGCATCAACTTACAATCTTGGAACCATTTGATAGGCCTTAGCAGGCCTCTGTCTATGTTTAGCTTGCTCTGCCACCTGTCCTCCACCACATCCCGAAGGCATCTCCTGGTCCTCAGCATCCTGTACGCCGGTTTTGCTTTCAGGTTGGTTAACTGCACCGCCTTCTGAGCCCCCCCCCCCCCCCCCCCTCCTTGGGTTGCTGTGGTCCCCCGCTTCCATCGCCATTCTCCAGGATCCAGGGCCAGCTCTTCAATCGGTCTGAACACTCCCCACCCTGATGCGGAAGACCTCCTTTCTCATTCTCCACTCGAAGGGTTGCCTATCCCGACTAAGCGGTCGTCTCTCCCCTATCGTAAAGTATTCCACCAACACCTCCTCCCGCCCCACGAGGTGAACCCGTCCTACCTTGTCTGTTGCTCCCGCCAATCCCACCCAGTCCCCCTGCTCCATGCGAGGGCCCCTCCGCAAAATAGAGTACCACTCTAAAGGCAGGCTCTCTATCGGATACTCCAAAACTTCCTGAGTCTGGTGACAGTAACGCAGCCACCTCTTCATTCTTGCCGCATCCTTCCAATCCCTGGCTTCAACATCCCACAAATCCCCCACTCTTTGTACCCCATGCTTCTTAAACAGTACTCAAAACGATTTTCAACAAGCAGCTGCCTTGTTTAAGTCTGGCTTGAGTTCAGCTTGAGTCTAGCCTGTGTGTAGTGTGTTCAGCTTGATTTAGTTTGGTAGGGTTCTTGTACAAATATGTAGACATTGGGTATTTTCAGTTGGCTCAGATGGTTTTGTGTGCTGGCAGCTCGGTACGCCCTGCAGCCTCCCTGCAATCCTTGGGTGATGTAATTTGTATACCAGGTATGGGTGTAGCAAGAGGTTAATGCCAGGCCAGTCGCTGAACCCGATTCTCAGCATATGAGGACAGTGCAAAGGATGGGTGGCTTTTGGGAACGGGCAGACAGACAGAAGGAGACCCCACTGGTGCCCCTCAGTGGCTCCTACCGGAATCCTGGCCAGGCCAGTGGATGGAAAGGGGGATGGGGGCTACTAGCTTTTCTGGGACGCTGGAACCAGTTTCCAGCATGGTTGGTTTTCATTGTTTGTTTCATGCTCATGTGCTTCCTCAAACTTCTACTTACGCATCTCACAAAGGACGCTGATTCAACAGCCTKCGCAGTAAATCCTCTGGAAACCAGAGTAATCAATGCTGGCAGGCGTTTTCCAGATACCTTCCTGTTTTTCCTTCTGATTTCTCTGATTTTCTTCTGAATTATTCTGTACAAGGGACACTGGATCCGTTTTCCAGCAGGTGACACTCCCCACCAATAGATGGAGCCTCTCCCCAGGTGCTAGCGGTGTCTGCTTTTACCAGCACCACTAGCACTGGAAAAAAAAAAGAAGGAAAAATGAACCCTACCCTTCCGGCCTTTCTTCGCTAGACTGAGATCTCTGTCCCAGGTATCACAAATCAACTTTCTTTTATTACGGTTGCAAGTTTGCAACCTTCTGTGCGTCCAGTAATCTTCACCTTAATGTCCTCATAGATAAACTTCGGGTTAGAACAAGTGGTCATTCCTTTTTTTTCCCCCCAGTACGAGTTCCATTCTATTTGCGGGGAGCATCACATGCCGAGAATGGGGCCCACTCAGCAGATTTGATGATTATAAGGGCAATGCAACATTGATTGCTCTGGTAACACATGCCAGTGCATTTAACAACTGATCATTCCTATGATCCCGAACCACCTTCTTTATCATTGCGCAAGGACCTTGAACACACGTGGTTAATAAGTGGTGTCATTTTTGCCGAATTTCTCACGGGAACTGCCATATTGCCTTGATTTTTTTCTTTTTTTCTTTTTTCTTTTTTTGTGTGATGTATGTGCTTTAGAGTATATCATGTATTCAGTTTGGAGAACTTCGGACAGGCGAAAACACTGAATTCGTTGAATGCTTATTTGAATTCGGAAAGCATATTTGTGTTAGGGTTTAATGTTTTTAAGTTTTTTATTTTGTTTTCTTTTGCTTGTTTTTTTTTTATATTATTATGAGCGTGCAATGCCGTGCATTGTTTGTTTCCAATCTTTTCCACCACGTTGTTTGTGGCGATGCGCCGAATTTCCGGCCTTCCATTAACCATCTCTCCCACTGTGCACTTTTGCTGAGATTCCGCTTTGTGAATACGAGATATGATCCAGTTGTCAGACCATTCAAAAGATCGTCTTGTAAATTTGTTTCAGTGGTCCCTCCATTCCTAGATCCTGCTTGATGCTGGGCAGGTAAGCCACAGATGGCCGTTATTTTCCCATTCCTGTTGGCATCTGATGCAACTAGGTGAGATCTTCATTCCCCTCTTTGCAAACCTGGCTGCAGACGCTGTTGTAAGGATTGTTTGTAGCCATAGGTGCCGGTTCCTGTCATCACAAAGCTTTCAACTGTGACCACAGCCGGGATAGTCAGTCCACGGATACTCGAATACCTTGTTCTGTGTGTTGTTTGGCGACTGTACTCTTGTTCCCCTTTTCTAGGTGTTCTGAATATTTTTCACCCAACTCATGGGGCAGAATGGTACACACAGAGTTGTTAGAAAACAGCTCATGAGGTTGAAACCTGATGGAGTCAGATGAATCCAATACCAGAAAGGTAAAAAGGGAAATTTTCCGTTATGCTCATCAAAGATGGCCGTATGTTCTTTTTGGCCCAATAAAACAGCTGGCTTACACTGGCATGCCCCTCTGAGAGCGATTCAAAATTACGAAGTATCCCCTATGTCGCTTGTTCCTGATATCTTTCAGTATTCCCGTACGGGTACCCATTCCCTGGGACATATGGCCATTTGGAGCTTGGACTGGAATGTGCAATACCAGGCATCCCCGCGAAGTTGTGCTCCTTTTCGAGTGCTGAGGCATGGCTACACAACCTCTCCAAAACCTAATGAAAAACAAAGGTGTCAGAAGCTCGGATTTGGAGAGTGCCTGGCCGTAAGTGGAACCTTGAAATTCCAAGAGTATGCGTGAGGTTCGAAATCCCTCTGTTTCTTTCCATTTCTTCCTGACTACCTTTTGCGAGCTTGTGATTTGAGAGTTGTGTGTGGCAAAGCAGCCAAAACTCTCGAATTTGGTGCCTCTCGAATTCCATGAGTGCTCTTGAAAACCTTTTTCGACTTTGAGACTTGGTTAGGCCCTAGGCATACTTGCAGTAGAGGTTTTGCAAATTTTTGTCAAGAAGTTGCTGCGCTTAGCTTATTTCCTCCTGCAAAGGTCTACTCCTGCACTCTCTCTTTGGGGAGTCTCATGAGCCCCCGTTCACTACTCTCCAGATCATTCGGGTAGAGATAATTAGCAGGTCGTGGGGTTGAATTCTTCTGCATGGCTTGAAAGTAAGGACAAATCCTTTCAGGGAAAATTAAGAAACCAAAATGAAAATCAGCAGTAGAGCTTGGTCAAAGCTGTACAGCATCTGCGACAGCAGGGAAGAAAAGAGAAGGAAACAGTATGATTAAAGTTGTACGGCATCTGTTGCAACAGTGAAGCAGCAGAGGACTTGGTTCTGGATTTATGTGTGAGGGTATTATGCAGGGTCCATGCTAATCTTCCGTGGATCGTAGGTTTGAGTGCTGTTTGATGAGCCCGCGTATAGGTGTCCCGAAGGACACCGAAGCACTTGTGGTGCAGTGCAATCGTAATATGAAGTCATAAAGGGTATAGTCGGAAGGGATGTATTGGATCAGGTAAAGCGCAGTTGTCTGCGTGCATTCTGACAGAGGTATTGCATCAGATAGAGTGATTTATAGAGGTGTAGTTGTCCCTATCTAATACCCGTGCAGGTGATGTAGCTGATTAGTACGCACTTGGCAACTATTGTTGCACAGGCTGTGAGTTCGATTACTGTCGAATTGCATAACGGTAGTGGCAAGTCCCTTGAAAAAATCTCAGGGAAACGAAAGGTGATCCTACAGAGGGATTCTTAGAGTAATTGGGGAAACATTTCAGGAAGGGTTCATTCAAGACGAGGATTTCGACTACCGTTTGAGCATGCCACTGTTGCCCTTGCTCATTGATAGCGTTCTGGGCCGAATGGAGGTCAACCCAACCATTGGGCACTCCGAGAATGCCAGCCGAGTCTGGCCGGTGGCCCAGGCTTGAGTTCTAGTTTTGTGGAGGGACCTCCTTCACCCTTCCGCAAAACAACCATTTCTGGTATGTTGTCAGTGACTTGCCAGCAAGCAGGCATTAACAAACAGATTGGTGATACTTGGAGTCTTAACTTGGTGTGCATGTGGAATGCCGAGGGCTGGTTCATTTTCCTTCGTGGAAAGTACTCAATGCTGAGCATCCTGGCTTATAGTCCTTATTCCAGTGCTGGTGGGTCTGGACCTACTCAAAGGTGGTGATGATGTGCAACCGTATTCATGGTACATGGGTGCAAGGCAACTCTAGCACGGAATCAGAACATGGTCATTTCTCCTCTGTTTGTAGAGGCAAGTCTGCTCTGCTACTCATGCCTTCTTGCCTTCTTTGAGGCTATGGGACCCTTGAACGTCTTATAGGAGGAGGGTGGTGTTCAAGGGTGAATGAGGGCATGTTCAATTAGGGCATGGTTGAATGAGGACACATTTCGTGAGGACATCCAGGGGCTTTGTCCGTAAAGGGCATATGAACTGCTTAAGGAGGTTCTTCTCCTTCTCCTTCGAGCATTGCTTTAGTTTCAGGTGTTATTGTTATGTATGGGTGTTGGTCGTGATTATGGCCAGCTGGAAGGCCTGGCTGTCTGCCCCTTAGCAGTTTCTTGTCCTCTCTCCCCAGCTCCAACGTCCTGGTTCTCCCCTTTTTCTTTGGGTGTTCTTCTTTTGCTGCTGCTGTGGCTTCTGTTGGCTGTGCCTCTGGCTTGCATTGGTGCCAGTGTCTCAATATCTGTCTGAGAGGAACTCTGCTTTCTTTTTAGGGTGGGATAGGCTTGGTAGTGGCCCACCTAAGCTTACTATTGGACACAGGTGACTCTCTTTTGCTGATACTAGGTCAATGAATACGACTTCCTGGGGTAAAGGGAAGTGTGTGGGTGCGAGGTGCAGACACACACAGATGTCGGGGTTCAACCTCCTGATGAGTCGGTGAACGTCCGACAAAACAATCTATCATCATCAGTTTTTATTTTTTTCACTTTTTGTTTTTTGGTACTTGAACTTTTCTTGTTTGCTGGTTGTTGCCTTTTCGCTGCTTTGTGTGCATGTGTGCCGTCTGCCCTCCTGCCTCTCCCGTGCTCTCCTGCCTTAGTGTTGCCTCACTGCTTTTACCTTGTTGGTTTTTGCCTCGATGTTTCTTGTCTACTGTTTATGGTCTTCTCCGTCCTGATCTCTTCCTTCACAGCCTCATACTGGTTGTCTTCCCTCCGGACTCTCGCGTGCCCTCCAGCCTATGTGCCTTGCTCCAGCCTATGTGCCTTGTTGCCGCTTGTTGTCCAGTGCCTGGTTGGCTGCCTGCCCTTTGCTTACTCACTTTCTCGCTGCCCTGTGATTGATTTTTGGCCACCTGCCTTCTCCATGCTCTCCAATCTATGTGCCTTCATGCTGGCTGTCCAATGTCTTGTTGCCTCTCTGCTGTTTGATTCGTTGTCTTTTGCCTTCCGCTTCTTAGTGTGTCTGTTACTGCCCCATATGTTTGCATACACCTGGGGATCTTTTGGGATAGTCATGCCAGCCTATGTTAATGGCTAGTAGCATCGTCGACTTCCTCTGTAGAGGTATGGGATAAAGAGAAAGGAAGTGCGGTTACGCTAGGAAGTGGAGCACTGTGTAGTATGTCATCAGGTTGCTTCCATTGCTACTCCCCACGAGAAAGGGCGCAAGTTCATATGCATGTATTAACCTATGTTTTTTTTTAACAGGTCCTTATGGGTTATGGCCCTGGCTCCATTTCCATTCTGGGGAGCATCAGTCCGGTTCCTATTCCACCGGCAAGTCGGGAAAAGTAATTACATCATAGAACACCCTCACGCTTCCTTCCGTCTGGCCGAAGGAACCCTGATCAGCCTTGATTGCTCCAACATCGTGGAGGATTGACTGTCAGCTTGCCCTGCTTCCACCTTTCCTCGCAGGACTACTATAAGAACCCGTCAGATAAAACATGCATAGCAAGAAAGGTCCGAGAAGCTACAACTGCTGCCAATTCTGACTAAACTCTAATCCCCGCATATGAGTTTTATGAAATCCCTAACATTCTAAACCTTGCTTTCTGTCTAAACCCTAAACCCTAAACCCTGAACAAGATTAATCTTCTTCCATCTGTTCCATGTGAAACCTCGGCTGCCGCCTGTCGCGCGTGTATCTTGGATGCTCTTCTAGGCTCAGATTGGAGTTGGTTCCTCATGTACCTGGGTATTCTGCTGGAATACAGACTTGACAGAATTGTGCCACTCTTTCCATCTTAAAACGTGCCCATTTATCCAAACCACTTTGTCACCTACCAATCAGACCCGCTTGAATTTGGCAAGTGTCACCTGTTCTATCTCTGGACTGTTCTGCACCCAGAGTTTAACCTTTCTCCAATGACACAGGATTTCCGCTTCAATCATCTCTTTGGTTGCTGCCCACACTTTCTCCCGTGGGTTCTTCGTGCCATCCAGTGTTCTGCTGCATCTCTCCTTCCATATGGCCCATAGCATGACCTTGCGCACCAACCCGAACCAGATTTCCTCTGATTTGCCGAAGTTAGAGGGTAAACTAGTCCAGAGGAGCAGTTGAAGCAGGTGCTCTGGAAGGGGAGACGAGAATAGACTATCCCATAGTGCTGCAGCTCTTGCCCAATACTCAGTGGCTTCTTTACAGTTGATTAGTTGAACACACACAACTATGTTTTTTTTTGGTGGAATCGTGTATAGCGAACATGAGAAGACGCACAAAGTGAGCACTTATCCATCAGTCAACGGCATCCCGGACTGGAAAGTCCGACAAAACAGTCCGGCTCAGTTGTATTGTTTTTTTCGAAGGTGTATACAGCGAACATAACAACACACACAAGAAAGTCGGATGGAACAGTCTGGCACAGTCGTGCTTTTCTTTGTGGAGTTGTGTATAGTGAATATGACAACACTCTCACACACACACACACACACACACACAGACACACACACACACACACACACACACACACACACA
>BFEA01000077.1:655850-670080 GCA_003427395.1 Chara braunii | reverse complement strand
AGAGAGAGAGAGAGAGAGAGAGAGAGAGAGAGAGAGAGAGAGAGAGAGAGAGAGGTTTTGCGACATTGGGATTCAGACTCGGCATTGGACAGAGACATTGTGGGGGGGGCTATTCGGGGTTGATATCGGCGTCATTTGGGTTGACGACATTCTCATCTGTTCCCCCCCTCTACTTTGTCTCTTCCCCCTCATCCTCATCTGTGTACGAGTTGTGGCTGGCGCCTTCGTCCCTTCGTGCGGCGCCAGGCCATTCACACCGTATGATGATGATGATGTATGTCCAGTGTGCATTTCGACATTGATTGGGTCTGATCATTGGTATTCCAGTCTTCCGCTGTGCTATCTTGCTCTACCTGAGCGAGGTCGGTTCTTGGTTCTGGTCTGTACCACCCTGGTATGCGACAGTTTGGTATTGGAGCACACCTCTCGAAAGAAGATCTGCCCAATCAAGAAAACAACTAGATTGATTGATTGATTGATTGATTGATCGATCAAGTAGGGATTCGTCAAATTTCTGCAAAAAAACAATTGTACTGAACTTGTCACCTTGATTAGTGCTAATTAGCGCTCACGTCGGATTTGCGCTAATCACAAATTAGCACTAATCCGTGATTAGCATTCGGTAAACGAACCCTAATCAAGCTTAACAACTAATTAACAGATTCAAGTTTTGCAATTTTCATTTCTCTCTTTTTCCTTTTTGTAAGTTACTACTTCCTAAGTCCGGAAATCTCGGCATTCTGCATAATCCGCGAATTCCGCAAATTCTGGAATACAGAAAATTTCGAACTTCTGCAGAGTTCGGATTCTGCGAATTTCATTCTTCCATGAATTCCGCGAATTCCGCAAATTCTGGAATTCCGTGAACTTCGGAAATACCAAAAATATCGGCATTCCGCGAATTCCACGGAAATACAAAAATAGCAATTTGAGATTAGGACAGTTTTGCGTTTTCTGAGGAATCGCATCAGAATTAGGTTTTTGTTTTTGCAAATTCCTTCGTAAATCAAGCATTGGCTGTTCGTAAATTTCTTTCCTGAATTACTTTATGATCTTCCGCTGCTTGTATTTTCGGCACTTCTCGTAATCTGGACTACTGCATTTTCTCAACATTCAAATAAATTCTGTGTCTAGTCAGATTTAGGGTTGGTTTCTAGGAATTAGGTTATCATTGCAGATTCCGTTTTCAAAATAAAAATCATGATTTTCATAGACTTTTTTTGGTTTTTCTGAAAATTTCAATTATTGTCACGAATTGATTTGAATAATTGAAAGTCTGCGATTATTTTCCTGATTTTGTCAAAAAGGTGAAATTCGGTTTTTTGTTTTTTTAACAAACCCTTTGTTTCGTTTTCAAAAATCCGAATTTTACGCTTCCCTGTTCGTATCTAATAGATGCCTCACTAATTCTCAAAATCGACAGATTTATCCGGGATTGGAAATTGCAGTCTGGTTGGCTGCCTGGAGAATGTGAAGGGCGGGCAGCCGCAGCAGAGCAGCAGCTATCCCTGCCCCTCCCCTCTGTAATGGAGGCACAGGGCAACCCCATGGTGGACAGTGCCGCATCCGCCAGTCCACGAGAGGTGTGGAGCGCGAACCCCCTGGTCCCACAGGCCCGACAGGTGATTTCCACTGCGACACCTGCCGGAGCCCTCGACGCTGTGCCAGTCTGGCAACAAGGTGAGACAAGTACGACCTTCTTGGCCTGCCTGTCCACCTATATGCAGCAAGTACAAGAGGAACAACGACGTGAGGCGGCAGCTGAAGCCGCACACCTCAACGCCATTGCACGCGATGTGGAGCAACGGCGCCGGCAGCACGCTGAGGCAGCTGCCAACCATAATCAAGCTCGGCAGGATGCCGCGTTCGTCCTCATGCAACAAGAAGCGACTCATACTGTGACACTCCAAGAATGGGACTTCGTTCCAATGGAGATGCACACGGAGCCGACCGCGGAGGAACGGGCAAAGTCGGCACTCGCCAACCTCATGCACCAACTCCTCCTCACTTGCAATTGGCAACAAGTGGAGCTGGTGTGGCAGGCGCGTATCATCTCAGACTACAAGGAGACCCACAAGAGTTTCCACGCCAGCCTTGAGGAATTGGAGAAGCATGACGTGCCACAGGCACATGGCATCCTCAAACACCGATCCATCGATCAGCGAACTGGAGGAACGAATGGATCATCTGGTAGCACTCATCGACAATTTGAACAACTTCCAACGGCCGGCGACCATCAGTCAACAAATGACCGCAGACAAATGGCCGCAGTACAAGCTGACCTGCATCAGCTGCAGCAGCAACCAATCGGGACCTGCAACAGCACAACGCCTAGACAGTACAAGATGTCGAAGTTCAGCATCGAAAAGTTTGATGACTACCACAAGGCGAACCCGGTGACTTGGTGGCAGGGTTTCACCAATGAGCTCTCCATTCACCTAGTCCCGCGAGAATCCAAGGTCTCAACACTTCACCTTTGCAGCACCGGCGCCAGCAAAGTGCGGCTCAACCACCTGGCACAAACCGAAGGCCTCAATGTCGCAGCCCTCTACACCAAGTTGACTTGGGAGGCCGTCATCGAGAAGTGGCGGAAGCGTTTCATTGCCGACGACGGTCAAGGCAAAGGCGCAAACAGATCTTCGTCGTGCACCAAGGCAGCCAGCCAAGACGTGAATGGCTAACCGAGTGGCAGAAAATCGTGACGATCCCGAATCTCGATATACCATTCATGCATCTTCGTTGCGAATTCTTCCAGCGGTTGATCGACGCATTGAGCATGACCCTTGGGGAGCGCAGCCTGTACACGGGCTTTGGCCAGATCGTGGACAAGGCGCGCGAGGTAATCCAATCAAATCTGTGGGCTGCCAACGAGCAGTGAACCCAACCGAATTTTGTGGAGAAGGGAAAAGGCCCACGGACGTAGCCAGTTGCTGCTGTCAAATCAGATGGACAAGATGATGACCAGGCGTTGACTCACGAGTCAAGTGAAGGAGTCAACCCTCTTCTGCCACGACGCAACAACAAGAAGAAGAATGCGAAAACGTTTCAACAACGGAAGCCGAACAACCGAATGAGCCGTGGAAGAAATTTTGTCTCACGGAAGAGCAGTACAAGCTCCACCAAAAGTGGAACTGTTGCTATTGGTGCAATAGCACCAAGCACATGACGTCGCAATGCCCCGACAAAGGCAAAGATGACGTCCGCCCACGGCAAAGCTTGGGAAACTGAGCTCCGCGGGAAGTGGGGTGACTCCACGTCCCACTCCGGCGGACATGGTTGCCTTTGCTAACAACCTCCTACACGTCCGGGGAACATGCGTATGCCACGAGTCTTCAAGAGAATTACGAAAACTACACTGTCCAGCTGGTCCCTCCATTGAACCAACCTCTCCACGTGCAAGTGTCATATGCGTGCTTGACTTCATCACCATCGCCAAGTGAACCAGCATCCTGGCCGACACTATTTGGGGATTCTTCGGTATGGTCTAGACTTGAGGACCTCGACCCATTGATGTCGGAGACCTCCAATGGATGCCTCTTCCCCCATCTGGTTCCTTGCCGAAGCCGCATTCCAACGCCCTAAGGGCAAAGCTACGCATCTACTTGCACGCTGTAGTACCAACTCCGTTGATGGAAGACGGAGTAGCGGTTGTTGACCTTCGTGAGTACATTGCGAAGATTGACCGCGAGTACACCACGCAACGGTACGACGCCATCGAGGCGCCGTACTCTACATCCGCATTCAGATCGGGAAGGCGACCTGCAGCGCCTTGATCAATTGTGGAGCTACTCGCAACTACATCTGCCAAGACTTGATGGCGCACATCGGCCTTGGGCCGCACGCTCGAACGAAGTTGCAGCCCATGCAAGGCACGTTGGCTGACGATCATACCCTCAAGTCCATTGACCGGTGCGTTGACTCCGCTCCCGTGTACTTTGCCCCGCACGCACGCGAGGCCGTGTCCTTGGACACAAAGTTCGACATGATTTTGGGCATGTCGTGGCTGCGCAGCGAGGACCACCCGGTGAATTTCTACCGCCGCACCGTTCACGTCCGTGACCGGAACGGGGTACTTGTTCCATGTACGGTGCCCCCACCTCACCCTTCGATTGGTCGTCATGTGGTCTCCGCGGCAAAGCATTCGCAACTCGATCGCACGGAATGACGTGGAGGAAATGGGCATTTGCTTCTTGCACGCCCTCCCTCCTCCCGACGAGCCAGCGACGAAACAGCAACCGGATCCATGTATTGTATAGCCTTTGGACTCCTATGGCGAAGTCTTCGAAGCCCCCGCTGGAATCGTACCGGATCGGCCAATTCGCCACAAGATCATTCTCGAAGATGGGGCCGTACCTCCAGGCGGATGTATCTACCGCATGAGCGAGGAGCAACTCGAAGTGCTACGAACACAACTCGATGACCCCATTGCCAAGGGCTGGATTCGCCCTAGCTGTTCGCCCTACGGTGGACCTGTTCTCTTCGTCCAGAAGAAAAACAAGGAGTTGTGCTTATGCATCGACTATCGCAAGCTTAACGCTCAAATCGTTAAGAATGTCGTCCCGCTCCCACGCATCGACGATCTTCTCGAACGCTTGGGTGGCGCCAAGTACTTCTCCAAGTTGGACCTCAAGGCGGGCTACCACCGCTCGAGATCCATCCAAGAGATCGCTACAAAACCGCGTTCAAGACACGGTACGGGTACTTCGAGTGGGTCGTAATGCCATTCGGCCTCACGAATGCCCCGACCACCTTCCAAGCGGCAATGACAATGGAGTTTCGCGACATGTTGGACCGGTGTCGTACCAAACACCCTTACAAGGGTATTTGGCGTATTTTCTACAAGTCACGCAAGTGCGGCCTTGCCCGTCCGACGGTGTGCGCGCGAGAGGGAGTATAGGTCCTCGCTCGGGTGAGCGGCACGCGCGGGGTATTGACGGCAAGGTGCAACAGCCTGGGTGTGCGCGGCGTCGTGGGCCTGCGGGACGCGCGGCGTTCATTTTTTTATTTTTTTAATTATTGATTATTTATTTATCCGCTTTTAAATTTTTCTCTAAGGTTTTTTGATTGGTGATTGGCTTCGGGGCCGACGGGCCTGGTTTAGCTACTAGGCTTCCAGACACGGAGGGCCGACACGGCAATCGAGGACCTTGGGTGCGCGCTTTGTTCGACGGGTCCGCCTGTTTGGGATACTGGCGAAGGGTCCTCCGTCATGCCGCGACTGAGAAAATCTGGGCGGCGGGGGTCGCTGCAGGCATACGGTCTGCCATCCGCCATTTGCCATGCGAGGGTTGTGTGTGAGCATGCCCGTTGGGACACGAAAGTTGGTAACCTGTGCCCGGGCGCAGAGGGGCGAAGCAGCCCGGGGCGTTGTGGAGAAGCCGCAGCGGTACGGCAACAGGCTGAGGATTACGGGGAAACCCCGCAGCAGCCACATCCATGCTCAAACCTCCAACAAGGGAACATGCGGAAGCTGCGCCCACCAACAGGTGCAGCAAGTGGGTGATACCGGTTAGGGGTCGGCAGGTAGCATCAGGGTCGGGCCTCTTTGGTGGGCTAGTCACTATTTCTCCCCTCCGGTCCTTTCCCCCTATGAGCTTCAGTAGTCTTTGGTCAGTGCCGCTCGGGGAGGACCAACGACACATCTCTGAGTAACAAGCGGTGGGTCCGGTCGGGCATTGCTAGGCAGCAGTGGGCGGAGCAGTAGCACAGCCGGCAACGGGCTGCTAGGCGTTGCGCTAACTGTGACGGGCAGAGCCAGGCAGCACCGCGCCGCAGCGGGCAGAGAGCGCATCGGGCGGTGTGCGCTGGAGAGAAGCGACGGGCGGTTGCATAGACAAGGCAGAGCAACGGGCGGATGGAGTAAGGCAGAGGGACGAGGCACTAAGGTAGGATGCGGGCGCAGTTGAAGGAGGGATGAACCCGCGGACGACTTAGTGCGCTGGGTGCATGTAGAAGAGGAGCGAGCTATGGAGGGAGGAAAGCGTGAAGCTTGCCCGATTCTCGATGAAATTGGGCGGGGAAAAGGGTGATTCCGAGGTTTTGGACCGGGGAGACTCATATTTTGACGCTAGTTTTACTGATAGGTTAGTAGTTTAGGAGGTTAGTAGAAGAAGTGATGCGTCGAGCTATGGCGGAAGGTAAACGAACGGGAGTGAAGATTAGTCTAATCACTTGTCTCTTGGCCATTTTCAACAAGTAAAGATGCAAATCTGATGTTTTTAGGTCAGGCGAGTTAGATGGCACGGTCAGTTTTGTCAATAGAGTGATGGGCGGGGAGGTAGTAAGAAGAATGGCTGCGCTGAGGGATGGCGGAGTGAGGGAAGAAAGTAGGAGAGGCAGATCTTGCTCGATTCCAAATAGAAACGAGTGAAACTTGTTCTTAAATAGGGGTTATTGGTTGTGGCGAATCCAATAGTAAGCTCGAATCTGAAGGTTAATGATTAGTTCTAGTTGCATAGAGAAAAGGTTCTGCGTGTGAAAATAGGAATGCGAAAGTTCGAATGTATCTTTCCTCGTTTCGTGGAAAGGTTCATTCTCTTTTTGCATGTTGTGACGAATAGTGGAGCCAGGTCCAAAAGCTGCACTCGCCTGCTCATCATCATGCTCGCTGTCCCTATTTCGGTGCTAGTCATTGTCGGGGCCATACTTGTAATCGACCTACTACCCGTCCATAATAGCAGTCGTGACTTTCTTCGTGGCCGCCATCTCCATCGCTATGTCCTTCATGGTGGTCGCGTTCCGTGGGAGAGGTATCCTTCCATGCGTTAGCGGAGAGCCCCACCCCGAGTTGAAAAAGGGGAAGAAGTGGCGATTCCGCATGGGGTCATCCCGGAGGGTTCGAGTGCAGCTTGCAGATAAAGGGGCATGAGCCAATGAGCGAGTGGGGGTTAGAGCAGTAAACACGTGAGAGGGAGAGAGAGGAAGGGCTCGATGAGTATGGACAAGGGACCGACCAGGTTCGTTAGAAGGGAGGGTGAGTGCGAACAAGGAGGGGTAAGGACAACAGATAGAGGAGCGGGGACTCGAAGAGGCTGGAGAGCAGCGAGAAGACAACGTGCGAACGGGGGGGGGGGGGGGANATAAAGGGGCATGAGCCAATGAGCGAGTGGGGGTTAGAGCAGTAAACACGTGAGAGGGAGAGAGAGGAAGGGCTCGATGAGTATGGACAAGGGACTGACCAGGTTCGTTATAATGGAGGGTGAGTGCGAACAAGGGGGGGTAAGTATTACAGATAGAGGAGTGTGTACTCGAATAGGGTGGAGAGCAGCGAGGAGACGACGTGCGAAGGGGGGGGGGGGGGGGGGGAGAAGACGGGGGGGGGGGGGGGGGGGGGGGGAATTGAACGTCGTATGAAGAGAGGGGGAGTAGGAGGTGATGAGTAGCTGGGGGTATTCGAAGAGCTTACCTGCAAGTTGTATGAGCTCTCTAATGTGGCTCCGTTCTGATTATGAGTAAGTGGACGGAGTGAGTACCGGACGGTTGTCAGCAGTGTAAAGGACTGGCACTTATGTAAACCACGGTTGCGGATGTGTGGCAGTGGGTTGTGAATTCCTTGATGGGCTTTACCACTCACGGGGGTTGCTAGACTTCGTGGGGTGCGACTGTTGTTGGCTGAGCATGGTCGTTGCCGTATTTTCACCATACTCTCGTTGTAAATAGACGGGGGCTTGTGGAGTTGCGGGGTCCCCTTCAGGGCAAATTGCTGCATTCCTAGAATGGTTGTCGCGCTGTTACCGCAAAGTCTGCATTGCCGCTGCTATTAATGTCAAGGTGGCGAAGAAGTGTTATTGTGTATCCGTATGACACGACGAGGATATGCTTGCGTACTAGCTGACACGACGTTCGTCTTACTGTACTAAGGTGGCTACAGGCGGGGCCCGGGGTTGCAGCTCACCCATAGCTAACGTACTAGGAGTCGCTAGCTCGGGGGAGTGGCCGAGTCCTTGGGAAGGAGGAGGGGTATCACTGCAAATTGAGAGAGGTCGTCAGGGTGTCAACGACCGAAGATTTAACTTCAGTTGACCAGGCTGCAGCGCATCTTGGCCATCATTGCGGGGCCCTCAGGCACATGAAGGTATCAAGGCCCTCTCCTGAGAGTTGAGTCAGTCCCCCTCCTATATCTCGAGAGTCTGAAACTCCTTATCCTCTGCCCTTCTAGTCCTGTTATGAGAGGAAGGCGGCAGGCGGGATCGCAACCCGTAGAACCGCAGCAAGACTCTGTGGGGAGTCTGCCCACCAATTGCGGGAGCTCTGCCGGAACTCAGGAGGAGTTCTGCAGGCAGGGAACTGAAAGGTAACCATTGCTCTCCTTCTATAAACCCAGTATAGCCCCTATTTGTATTCATTGCTATGTTTGACTGAGTATGTTGCCTGTCTCCCTATTTTGACTTTCAGTTTGACTTTCAGGACACGATCCAGACTGAAGTAAAGGAATGCTTGTGCAAATTCAATTTCAATTTTTGTTGTTTGATTGAAAGCAAATTGTGGGATCGCATCTGGGGGGTAGGATGGGAGGAAGGCAGTATTGCATGTTTGAGTGGGTCGATTAAGGCAGGGAAGTCCCTATAAGTTTGGGGAGACCCAGTGCTATGTTTATTTTGGATTGTGTGGAGCGTCAGACCATTCTATAAGTTTAGGTGGTCTGATTGCTCTGGAGGCTGGGAAGTCCCCATAAGTTTGGGGAGACCCAGTGTTGTGGGATTGCATGGAGAGTCAGGCCATTCTATAAGTTTAGGTGGTCTGGTTGCTCTGACTTGTGAGGGTTAACTGTGATTTGACTTTTCAGGAGCCAAGCACATTCTGTAAGTTCAGGTGGCTTGGTTGCCTTGTTTACTTTGGGTTTCTGTCAGTTTCTTTAGTTTCTGAATGAGGAGGTCTGAGCATGTTCCATAAGTTTGGGTGGCTCAACCTCTTCCTGCTTTGGCCTTGAGAGAAATGAACCAGGCTGAGGACCAAGACATGTTTCATAAGTTTGGGTGGTCTTGGCCCAATGCCTCGCACATGCTGGAACCCGAAGGTTATAATTTGGCTATACTTTATTATTATTTTATCTATGAACAGGCTTGTCAGACAGGGTCCCATAAGTTTGGGTGGTCTGATTATAGCTTATCACCAACTGAAGAGAGTACTAATTAAGAATAAATTTGTGGTACGAAGGGGCAAACTGAATCTTGAGTTGAAGATAATCGGTTCAGTTATATGTTACCTCAAAAGACTAAGTGCAGACAATTGTATAAAGTTGGGATACTTAAACAGTTCAGGGCGACTGGGGTGGCCTAGTCATATGCCCAAAGAAGAAAAAAGTTGTTGTGCCCTGTGTTTGTGTATACTCCATGGCTAAGTTAGGCATGTCCCATAAGTTTGGGTGGCCTGGCTTTATGCCTTATGTAAGCTGGGTATAAAGGGATAAATCATTGAAAGACTACGAACTATTGTTTGTCCAGGTTGACTTGGGATGGTGAGAGTACTTACCTTTGTGGTTTGGCCTGCATGTGACTGAGTGAGGCCACTACTTAGTCTGAGTTTCAGTTTGATAGGTAGTTGCTTTAGATGCTCGCCGCATGCTAGAGCCATATGAGTTAGTTTCAATTCCTGCATTTTCTGAGTTAAGTTTATTTTTACTTAGATCGATTTTTGCATTTTCTGGGATCTTTTATTATACTTGGTCTTGTATAAATCTTGGTAAGCCACTTTCTCTACGGGAAGCGCTGCCGAAATTTCTACAAACCAGGGAGTTAGTCAAATTTTGTCTTGTCAAAAGTTCAGTTTGTCTGACTTTTGAACTTAGTAAAAATCTGGAGGGTCTCCTTTTCTAAAGAGAGTGCTGCCCAAAATTTTGCTAATTCAGGGAGTTGGACAAAATTGGACCTTGAGAAGTCAAAGTCATTTTAGATTCTGAACTTGGCTTTGTATAAATTTTGGTAAGCTACTTTCTCTACGGGAAGCGCTGCTGAAATTTTTGCAAATCCAAGGAGTTAGTCAAAAGTTGATTTTTCAAAAGTTCAACTTGTCTAATTTTTATATATGGCTTAGGAGAAATCTGGGAAGTCTCCTTTTCTAAAGAGAGTGCTGCCCAAATTTTTGCAAATTCAGAGAGTTGGACAAAATTCGACTTTGAAAGGTTGAAGATTATTTTTGTTTTCATATTTAGACTGATATAAATTCTGGAAAGGCACTTTTCCTACGGGAAGCGCTGCCGAAATTTTCTTAGATTAGAAGAGATGGATTATATTTTGACAGGCGGAGACTCTGGCGATCCACTCTGTATGGGGGAGATTTTGCCATAGGTCTACCTTTCTTTGGGCACTGGTTTAGAGGTAGACGTAGGCTTGGCTATTAGAAGAGTCTTGAGTGAGAACGTGTCATGGGGATTTGATCTCCATACATTGACGATTTAGCTTGGGTATTGACCTCTCTTATGATACAGGTCTTTTTTGGACATTCGATTCATGATTTTGACTAGTTCCAGCTTAATCCTACGAGGATCATATTCTGTTATCACTAATAACAGCTCGGTTGGTTGATCGCTGACTTGTCGGCTCACAACACAACTTTGCTTACACCTGTACCTCAACTTGATTGCCTTAGCCCTGAGATTTGATCTGTTTCTTTGAGGGTTTTAACTGGACTCCTTTTAAATGGCCATTATAAAAAATTTATGAGATTTATGGAAAGTTGGACTATGACTGGGGCCTGAGTGTGTGAGGCGACTGAGAAAAATGGCCATTATAAAGAATTTATGAGATTTATAAACTTGTCGGTTCGCGTGCGGGTCCGATAGAGGCGTATTACCGCGCGTACCTCCTATGCTACAGCGAACGAGAAACGCCCTCGGCTGGTCCACCTCTGCGAGTGCAGCTGATTAGCTTTCATACTGTGGACTGGTAGCTCGGCGGGGATACGCCCACTGAAGGGAGGTGACGGCTCCTGTAAGGTGGAGGTAAGTCGTGCCTCGCGTAGGCCCTATCCTGTCGTAGGGGCTCGCGAGAGGTATGGCTGGTGCACTCGGCCCGAGCTGCTTGCGGAAGCTCCATGTATATATCGCGACGAGGATTAAGAACCAACTCCTGCGTGATGCGGCTGGGAGGGTCCCGCGCTGCCCTGTGCGGTGCCGGACTGATGCGCTCGGCACCGATCCGTGCTCGTCTACCTCGACGACATCTTGGTGTATAGTCGGACCTTGGACGAGCACATCGCGCATCTACTCTTGTTTTGGACAGGCTACGTACGGCCAAGTACAAGTCCAACCGAGCTAAGTGCGAATTCGCACAGCAAAAGCTCGAGTACTTGGGCCACTTTGTGACACCGCAAGGCATGCCTCTGCTCGCGGACAAGATCAAGGTCGTCCAAGATTGGCTGGAACCGACCAACACCACGAACGTTCGCTCTTTTATGGGATTGGTCGGGTACCACCAACGCTTTATTGGCGGATACGCACGGATCGCCGCACCCTTGTCAAGATTGCAGTCTCCAAAGGTGCCCTTCCGTTTCACCGATGAAGTCCGAAGTTGGTTCCATAAATTGAAGACATCGTTGCTTCTCGCTCCCGTCTTGAGTATCTATGATCCCACCTTGCCAACGAGAGTGACTATGGACGCTTCCGGCTACGGCATGGGTGCAGTTTTGGAACAACACGACAGAGTAGATTGCCATCCGGTTGAGTACTTCAGCCAAAAGGTGCCTCCCGTCAACTCAGTTGATGATGCGCGGAAGGAGTTGCTCGCTTTTGTCATGGTACTCAAGCGTTGGTGACACTTCCTCATTGCGCGTGGCAGGTTCACTTGGGCTACGGATAACAACCCATTGACCTACTACAAGATGCAGGACACGGTGAACAGCACGGTCGCGCGATGGATGTACTTCATCAACCAATTCGACTTCACACCAAAACACATTTCGGGCTTCTCCAACCGAGTCGCGGATGTGCTCTCGCGAAGATCTGACGTTTTATTGACTCACCACGCGTTCAGTTTCGACGACACCCTACATCAGCGTTTTGTGCGAGCATACAAGTCCGATACGGAATACGCCACGCTCTATGAGCAACTATCCTTGGATCACCCCCCGACCAGCCACTATCGTGTTGTCGACGGCTACTTGCTTCTTCACTCACGAGGCAAGGACTTACTGTGCGTCCCACAAGACTGTCGCTTACGGACTCGCCTCCTCGTCGAGTACCACGACTCTCAACTCGCCGGTCACTTCGGAGTCAATCGTACAATCGCAAGACTTCGACGACGATTCCGGTGGCCTGACCTCGTTACCGACGTCACTCGGTACTGCGAATCTTGCGAAGCAAGCCCCACAATCACAACCCCTACAGCGAGTTACACCCGTTGCCTATCCCGCAGGAACCCGACCTCTCCATTGCTATGGACGTCACCGGCCCATTCCCCCACGACCGCTTTGGGCACGATGACATTCTCATGGTCGTCGACCGTTTCAGCAAGTACGCGCAATTTCTTCTTGTAAGTACTACGCCACGGCTCCCGGACTGGCACGACTCTTGCACACCGGCTGGATTTGCAGCCACGACGTTCCGGAAGACATCGTCAGTGACCGTGACACTCGTTTTATATCGGCATTTTGGACTTCTCTCATGAAGGAGTCCGGCACCGAGATGAAACCAAGTTTGGCTCAACATCCACAAACAGATGGGCAAAACAGAGCGGGCACATCAAACCGCTCAAATGATGCTTTGTACGCTCATCCGTCCGGATCAGAAGGATTGGGTTGACCGCCTCTAAGACATCGAGTTCGCCTACAACACTTCGTTGCATCTGGCGATCGCCGTGACTCCATTCGAGTTAAAAGGTCGTATCTTCGCTGATCTTCTATTCCCATGGACTGCTGATATTGACGCCATTTGTTCTCCCGCCTCCGTTCGGAAGTATCGGGACTTGCTGGCTAAAGCCCGCGCCAACATGCAAAAGACTCAAGTGCACATGCAACAGCAAGCCAATCGGTGTCGCGTGCCATGCCCTATCCGCGCCGCCGACCTTGTTTGGGTCTCCACGGAGGAGTTTGTGCTTGAACATGACATATCGCGCAAGCTACTCCCTAAGTGGTTTGGACCATGAACCGCCACATCAGCCGCGGGCAATGAGCCCGATGGCCCCTCCTTTGTGATCGAAATCCCACCGCATCTAACAGTCCACCCGGTCTTCCACGCCGCCAAGCTGGCTACATATACACAAGCCAAGCGCGACGACTTCCCGGGCTGACGATCACAGGACCCTCCTTCTATGGATAGTCATCAGGAAGGCGATCGCATCATCACGCATCGCAAGCACGACAACAAGCCAATGCAGTACAAGGTCACATTCAAATGGTGCGACCGCGGCGACATGAGATGGATTTCACGAGCAGCCTTGCAAGCCTCCGCACCACTCATCTACGCCGAATATGAGAAGCAACGACTAGCCACGGAAGCTGCAAAGCCTGCCCCTCCCACCCAGACTTTGGCCCCTCCCTCCAACAGACAGCTTCACCCTCGCAGGTAAGCTCGGTCTTTCAAGGACCGGGGGGGTGTGGCATACTCACCAGGTAGGCTAGGGGTTAGTAGAGTTAGGTCTGTGTCGTTTTGGCCCACGTTAGGGCCTGCAGGGTCTGTAGGTTAGGTTAGGCCGACCGGTACCAGTTAGAGGCCCTGTAGGCCTCGTTTCGGATTCAGGCCCTGGCGCACATTTTGAGCGCCAGCCCCCGACCCAGAGGCCATGCCGTTTCAGCAGGCACCTGGGCGGTTGAGCCTCAGCCTCAGTTTGAGCGCCAAACTTTTGAGGCCCAGCCTCAGTTTGGACGCCAGACTCAGCTGCTGAGGCCGACCCAGCGCTATGTATAGCTGGGTCCAGCCTCAGTCCGGCATTGAGTAGAGGATTGAGTAGAGGCATTCTTCGGACGACGGCAGTACGGTAGTAGTCGACGATAGGACTAGTCTTCCGGCGCTGGACGCTGATAGAGTTCAGAGTAGCGCAGGGAGGGAGAGATGGTGATGGAGGCCAGGGGACTTACCTGAGACGTGGCCATCACTCCAGCTTCGTCTTCAGCACGTCGGTACCTGCATCAAGGTACCACCTTTTGCAGGTCAGTACCTGTTATAAGAGAGAGAGAGAGAGAGAGAGAGAGATCTTCTTCTTCCTCCTCCTCCTACCCACCACCTTCTCTTCTCCCCTCCAGCGCTCTACCTTCTTGACGGATTATGTGTGTGTGTGTGTGTGTGTGTGTGTGTGTG
>BFEA01000077.1:632755-643316 GCA_003427395.1 Chara braunii | reverse complement strand
AGGCCGCTGCTGCATGGCTGGGACTGGGCTCTTCGCAGTCTGAGAACCTCCTGGATTGTAACTGACCTCAGCCTCTACGTCTGCAACTAACTGGGAGGATGGGTCTACCGGCTAGTTGGAGAGGCTGCATCCGGTTTATCTTRCTGCCCCATGCCAGCCTCCCCAGATGCCTGGCAGCATTTTACTTAGGGGCGGATCACATTTCCACAGGCGGCCCATTTTGGTCAACACGGAGGCCTAAAACCTGGCACATCAGCCACACACCTTTTTTTCTTGGATGACAATCCCTGCATGACGCTCTGCATGAACCCCTTAGTATGGGGCTTTATATTGATGAACACAAATGGCTATGCACTTGGCCCTACATTAGACAGGCTTTGTTATGCTTTCAGTGAAGGAATTGATGAATAGAGACATCAGGGAAGATTCTGAAAGCAGTGAACGGACAGATGAACAGAGATATCAGATGGAAGCTGCTGAGAAGTGGAAGTATAATYAATTGTCAGGCCTATGTCTGGTGCTCCAACCGAAAGAGAAAAACGTCAGGCGTTTGCTTGATGTTGCAGCCGAAAGGGGAAACCATGATGACAGACTGTAGCACGCTGCTTAAAGCTATGAGATCCACCCATCTTTGCATGCACACAAGGCAATGCAGGCCGGCCTTTGCACTCCTGGGAGAACTCAGCAGGCAGAAGTGGTTGCCAGAGGTGAGGAGGGGAAATCTGCCTCCTGGTTGGATCGTGAGAATATGAGGTCCAGGGGAGGCAGGTGGTATAATGGGCTTAAGGTGGAATAAATCATCCGAGATTTTCTTTTCTTGCACGTGGGGGCCACTCGACACCTTGTCAGAAGCTGTGTTGACTGCTGTGGCCGAGCAGCCCCGAGGGGGTTCATCGAGGCAAAGAGCTTAGTGTGCAGTGAAACCCTGATGCTATATGCCAAGCTGGGATGTTATATGTGGATCAGGGATGTCTACAGCATGCTGACCATGCAAGATTTTTGACCAGGTGGTAGAATTTGTTGTTGTGGTTGGCTGGTGCATCAAGGAATGAAAAAACCTGTTGAGAAGGGCTAGTTGTAAATGTGCATATAGAGGTGCTGACAGTGTTTCAGTAGGGAAATGTTGCCAAGGCTTCTGGCAGCAGTTTAATGTCCTTGAATAGCATATCATATCGAGATGGTATGTTGATCTGCGACAGAACCTTGAAGTGCTATGTCCAGGTGCATCTTGACAGGGCTGTATGTGACAGCAGCTTTAGGGATTCCAAGATGGTGTTTCACCCCCCAGGCACATCAAACAACATGAGATATCAGAGAAAGAAAAAAATGCTAGTTGGTTTAGCCGTAATTTGCACATGCGGTCTTCTTTTATGTTGCTCAGTGCAGGCAGGAAGTGTGGGATGAGGAGTAACGCGGTGAACATTGATTTTATTGTTCCAGAAGAACATAAAAAAGAAGTAAAGGAGGATGACAAGTAAAGATGGTCAAGGGGCTTGGGGAGCTTGTTTTCCTGCCAAAAAAATAGTAGTTATGATCCTGGCTATTCCGAAGTGCAATGACACAAGGAAACACAATGCCGTTCAATTGCAGATGAAAGAGAAATAGAGAAAGGAAGACAAAGAACAAAGAAAGAAACAAGAAGAAGATACATCCTTGTCTCCCCCAACGTCTTGATTCAATACATAATAATAATAACTCGCCAACTCGCCAACTCACTTCATCCTCCTTATCTACCCCAACGTCTTCATTCAATACATAATAATAATAACAATGTAATTATGAAAGACTGAACCAGAAATGTCTGAATCGCCTTACTGCCAGCAGCACATGAGGTACACCATAGCCGACCTACACCTCCTCCCACCTGCTAATGGTTGTGGCGATGGCGAACTAGTGGGGCATTGCCATGATGTTCAAAAGGAGAACGGAAAGCTGATATGTCCCCTCTACTTAGGCTGCCATGCCTAATTCTGCCCTGAAGACTGACTTGAAGCAGCACAACCCTACTGGGGCCTTCCAGGTGCAGCACCAACCGAGAAGATGAAGATGACATCCTCCATAGCCACGTAAGTACCCTGTCACTCTCCTCCTAGCCCACCTTCTTCCACCTCCTCCTACCTGGGCTGCTCTGCCATAGCTGGAGCTGGAGTGCCCAGTTTTCCTTCTCCCCAGCGCTGAGAGCACCAGCGATCGCTCCAGCAGCATGATGCCAAACTTGCACACTGCAAAATTAGGGAAAGCAATGAGTGCTCTCCCAAGATATACCGGGCAGCTTGCCTCTTGGGCGGTGACCTCTAGGCCCTTTGGCCTCCAAAGCATTATGTACCTTCCTCGTTTTGGAGGGAAACATCATTGCAGGTCTGGTATCGTCTGCTACAGGCCCTAGACTCAGACTACTGGGCTGGTACCCTTAGACTCGGACTACTGGAAATGGTACCCCTAGACCCAGGTCTACCGGACTTCCAAAATTCACCCGGCCTCTAAAGGTATTAGCTTTTTGTCTTCGTCTGCCTACCTACCATGACTCAAGTGTCCCCTAAGTTACGCGGGCCTACTCTACCAGCTTCTTGAGTGTTTTTCCATCTACGGTGGGCCTAACCTACCACTATCCCCGCTGCAACCCATGAAGTACCAGGCCCTCGGGCCTCTCAAGCATGCAAGCCCCCTAGCGGGTCACACCCACACTCAGCAATCAGGCACTCAGACAAACACACGCTAAACAGCCAGCACACACACACAGACTTAGAAATCTCAGTAGAAAGCAGGAATCTCAGGGATGCACACATTCCATTGGCAAAACTCAGAAATCAGCAGAGTTCTCAGTATGTGATTTTGCTGATCATTACACTACCCCTCCCTTCAAGAGTGACGACCGAGTAACTCAGTTTGCGTCCCTGCAAAATGCATTGTGCACAAATTGTGCAAAGAGAGCTGCTGTATGTTAGTAGGCAGTGAGCGTTGCAGAAATTCGGGCTTCTGTCCGACAACGGCGTGACGTTCGTACACATTGATGGCACGAGGTGCATTCTGAAGCAAGTCTTTCCTAGAGACCTAGTAGGGGTTTGTCGACGGCTGATACGAAAAATGAACTTGGTAAGTTGGTACTGTCTGTCTGTTCTTCCCCTTTCCTAGATGTGCTACAATTCTGTCAATTTCGGAACCACCATCTATATCACAAGGGGTCATAGGCTCACAGTAGGGAAAGGAGGTAGCAGCAATGTAGGGATATAGTTTCCATGCGCGCAGATGAGGTGGCCTGTCAATAACATATGAAAGACCAATCGCATCATCCCCTACAGAACTTCCCAAGGACCATAGTACATCGGAAGAAGTTTATAAGACATGCCGTCTACTTCTGAAAAACTTAGACATTTTAACACATACATAATCTCCTTCTTTGAATGTCACAGGTCTGTGTTTCTTGTTAGCAAACCTTGAGCAAGCGTTCATACTTAGCACAGTAGCCAGCCATGCCGGGCGACAGACCCGATGACTGATCAGGGAACAAGGAGTGAATGGAGTTGTTCATACTTGCACTGTAGCCAGTCATGTCAGGCGTCAGACAAGAAGGATCTGCCAACTGTACTACAACCTGTTCGGTGGCAGTCCGATGGCGGAGTGAATGGAGTTGCTGTACAACCCGTTCACCGCATCCACATGTTTTGATCGGGGACGATGAGGCCACAAAGAAGTTGGCTGACAGACTGGTTGATTTCCTCAGCCAATCCATTGGCTTCGGGATGTCAACCAGATGTCATACTCAACTTGATGTTAATAGAGCTGAGAGGTAAAGTCCTTCCAGTTTGCACTAATGAACCGGTATCCCGATCACTCACGAGAGTTTTTGGGGGCCCGTGTTGCAAAATATACTTCTGATGAAACTCATGAACGACGAGATCAGTTGGCGCATGAGGTGGTAAAGTAATCAGATTCAGAAATTTGGAGAAACGGTCACCAATGACCATGACTTGTGAATACCCTCTCTTACTTACCTTTCACACGTCCGTGAAGTTGACGGAGACTGACTCATCTGGACCGGAAGGGATATAGGGAGAGGTTTCAGCACGCCAAGGGGCTTTTTCCTTTGGGCCTTGATCCGTTGACAAACCTCACATTCAGCCACAAATTTCTGAGCAGATCCTTTCATACTAGGCCAATCAAATTGCTGCCGTAGGCTACCGTATATTTTCTCGAAGCTAAAGTGTCCACTCCGACTATGTGCCATATCCACAAATTGAGTTCGAAGGAGCTTGTGTTTGGGTACGTAAAATCTGCACACTTTAGTAGCACCGGAACAGCAGACCTTACACTCGTGAAAATCAGGCTGACTGCTGCTGGAGTCAACCTTGAGCGGCTCAAGGATTGGACAGTAGTCCGGATCCCTGGTGGTATGCTCAACCAGATCCTCTTTCAGTTTATGTCGGAGGTCATAGGATTTGACAAGGCAAGACAGATACTCAGGGCGGCGAGACAAAGAATCAGCAACTCGATTATAACAGCCTTTCTTGTGTTTCGGTTCAAAGCATACTTGCGGCAACACGAGCCGCACAGCCGTACGGTGTGGTGCGCTGCACGACGCACAGACTTTTATTTTTACTTTTTTTTGCAGTTTTCGTAGATACAGAAGAGTGTCCTACCTTGGGAACAGATCCTTTTTTCTTTTTTTTTTCTAATCAAAACCTCTTAGTCAGACATCAATTTCATGCAACCAGTGGGACAGCGTTATGGATAAGCTAGTCTGCGAATTAATCCACTGCAAAGTCTCATGATCTGAGAAAAGTCGTCTCATGATCTGTGAAAACTTTGAAGTGACGGCCCACCTGGCTCATCCTAAACCACCCTTTAACAATTCAAATGGCCCAGCCACTTTGGCAACGGTTCCCTTGATATGCACTCCACTGGGGAGAACTTGTCCATATTGACTCAGACAAGGTCTTCTGTGATGTTTTTTGTCTTGTGCCGCCATGGACTGCTCTGCGGCTTCTGCATGTTCTGCTAAGTTTGTGTCTATGTTGCTGACAGACCGCAAAATGCCTGACGTACTGCATTATGTTAGTGTGCATGGTAGCCCAATGGAAACACTCTAAAAGCCTCAAATCCAAAGTGCCCCTGTGCACTATGGCATTTGTCAGGAACTTCTGCCCTCAAACTCTGCTGCAAAGTCACACATCGTCTCTGCACCTCTCTACTCTACATGAACGACAAACCTCTCTACATTGTAATGCGATGCTGAAGTTGGATCTGCCTCCAAATCTGCGACAATCTGAGAGTATAGAGGATCAGCAGTGTAAGGTCCTGCCATTTTGTTGATCAGACTACTGCCGACTCTCCTTTTGACAGAACAACTCCCATGAACTTGCACATTCTCGTAGATGGTATCCGCATGAACATAGGCTGTAGTAGAAAGTGTATAGCTCCCTCTTGCAGATGGTTTACCCCTGGGTTGCCAACCCCATGCACGTGGGGCATAGAAGAAAGCATACAGCTCCGTCTTGCAGATACTGACTGCCACTCTCCTGCATGGCATGCTCTCTGACCCATACCCCACAGGCCTGAAGCCTTGCCCATCTTGCTGCAGCATTGCTCCTATTCCAAATTGGCTGGCATCTGTGGTTAGTACAAGTCTGGAACCGTTCCCATTGGATACTTGACGAGGTGGTTGTTGAACTGCTGGTACCTTTCCCCCCGCCAGTATCTTTCCCACTCGTTTCCGGACTTTCGGCATGCTCGGCAGCCAGCACGCCAGGGAATTGGTGGTTCACTGCACCAATCCGAGAGCAAGATTATCCGGGTAGCCAGATCACCTTTCGTTGTCAGGGCCTGCTTGACCTGCTTAGGGCCCGTTAAACGACCAGTCCACCAGACTCTAAATCGATGAAGCAAAAGTTGCCTTCTCCCAAGCCTTCCTGCTACACTGATGGGCAGAAAAGATAAATATTGGTGAGGTGCACTGCTCGCTGCGCTGATCGCAGATGCGCAAAAAGAAAAAAAAGAAAAAGAGCAACCGTGATGTGTGTATACACGCTGGGGAGAGAGAGAGAGAGAGAGAGAGAGAGAGAGAGAGAGAGAGAGGAAGCAAAGAGCCCTTTCACATTATTCAGAAAACCCCTGCTGGTACTTCAAAAGGTCTCTGCCAAAAATTAGCAAGGGTAGTCTCTGGACTTGTAGTAAGGAGGGAGCACACCAGCTATATATGGTGTAGTTTCGATTTCAGGTCTGTGTTACAGTAGTTATGGGTTACTGGCTTACTAACTCGGCATGTGATTTTCAGGGCTTCACCCCTGAAACTGTTCTCACCTTTACGGTAGCAGGTGCTGATCCCAGGGCTCAATCCCTAGACCTCACCCTTACCCATGTACAACAATATCTGTTGACCCGTGTCTGTTTGAACCCGTGACCTGTGTTCTGAAAGTCGTGTGTTTGATTGCTGTAGATAGCGTGGTCGTTGGGTCTTGAGCCTTAGGTCTGTAGTTTAGAGGTCGTAGCAGTGGCAGGAGCCATAGCTGCTACAGTAGTGAAGGGTAAAGGTCGTAGCTGCTACAGTGTCGAAGGGTCAAGTCTTCAGCCCTCCAGAAGATCCGGAATTGGCTCTTCGTGAGTCCTAGCAGTCAGTCCGTAGGCAAGTGGTCAAGTGGGCAGTCTTACCTTGTTTTGTCAGTGGTACCCAGTCCCAGTCGCACCTTGTCAAATCAGCAAGTACCATTTGGGACTATGTGCACTCTGGGCCCGGTGAAGAGGAGCAGGCCAGCAACAGTCCGAAGTATAAATAAAGAGGCAGCGATCAGTCATTCGTTCATTCTGCCTGTGAGCCGTGCAGAAGCGCTGTCGGAGTGTCTTGTGTGCGGAGCTCTGCAGGTGCCCATTGACGAAGAGGAGTAAGAGGAGGAAGATCGGCCATAGCCGATAAGTAGTTAGTAGAGGAGAGAGACGGCGACCATAGCCGCCACGTCAGAGAGTTAGTAGGTGTTAGTGTGCGTGTTGGAGTGAATGTTAGTGTGTGTGTATGAGTGTGCGGGACATCCATGGAGATCCAGGGTGTGTGTACGAACAAGTTGCTGGGAGTATGGTGTACGGCCATAGCCGTACGAGACAAGTTTGAATCTGAACTGTGTTCTTGGCTACGTTATCTCTGAGCTTTGTTTGGGCGCAAGTCGCCAGCTTGATCGTCATCTGTTTGTACGCATGCTGAGTGCTGGGAAGGACAGGTCTGATTGCACTCCACTACTCTCCAAATGTGCAAAACTAGAATGAATCTTCTCCTAGAAACTGGAACCATACAGGCCATATGTTTTTCTTTTGTGATGAGTGGAGCGAGGCCCTTAGGGGCTTGGCCACCGCATTTAAGAAGGAAAAACAAAAATCGAGACAGCTACTGTAGTGTTTGTAGTAAGTTTGTAACCCATAACTCTTGGAACACAGATCTGAATCCAAATTCAGAATATATTGCTGGCCTTATGTTCGTCCAGCAGTTCGATGAACGTCCTTCCCAGTGCATGGGACCCCTGCTAAGTCTTTGCAGTGGACCTTTGGGAAAAGAGACTAGATCCAATGAGGAGTACGACGTGGCCCCAAATGATTTTTTCCTGTGCACTTGCAGTTTTCAAAAGGGAGGGGGGCCTTTGGTTACCACTGCCCTCCAAGAAATAAATCGTATTCGGGTCAGCACAGTAGCCTGGAGGAATTGCATCGCCTGGTGCGAGCGTCGACGCCTCGCCTGGTATCTCAATGTCGTCTTCTTCATTGCCACCGCATCTTTCATTGTCTTGCAATGCAGCAGTCTCTGACAAGGCCACCATTGAGGTGACGCTTGGGGCGGCCACCGGGATGGACCCTTCGTGCGAATGGACAGTTCCGTCATCATGAGCTTGCACCATTCCTCCGCGCGGAACCTCAGCACATGTGTCCTCGCCCAGTTCGAGGTAAGAGTCCGAAGAATCTTCCTTGTTGTCGACGGGGTTAAAACCATCGCCCAATTTCGCGAGCTCCGCGTAGTCCTTGGACGTCAATTGGTCTTTGTGAAGATTRAACTTGAGGATCTCGCATCGAGCAACAAAAGTCTCAAAGACGCGAGTGAGAGCACCGTGATAATGTTTGAGGGTCTCTGTTGCCTTTGCTTTCCTGTATATATATTTCCCGTCAAGCCATCCTTGTGGCATATCGCGGAACAGGTACTCCCACACCTTCAGTCTCTTAGGCCCCAACTTGTGGAACATGTCCCTGTTCGGGCGATGTTTGCAACACGGTTTCTCGACGTGGCAGTTGAATCTGTCGTCCTTGACAAGTATATCAATGAACTTTGTCAAGTATGCAATGTCCTTTGCCGACTCGTCACAGGCAATGACATTATTTCCTGCTTGTAAGAATTCCCACACAAGACCCGCATGCGCCCTACCCAATAAAAGCACACCTTCCGCCTCCTCGACGAATGACCCGCACAACGAACGCAACTTGCCAGGCTCTCGCTCCCAGATGGAATACACCACACTTTCATCGCCCTCTATGCCAACGTGTTTCCCCAGACACTTCCCGAACAAGGCGGGGCCCAATTTTTTAATTTTCTTTTTGTAAATGTGCCGCATCACGTATGCGGGAACCCGTGCGCGTGCCCGTGTGCGCTGCGGCGCACGTGATGCGCCGCATGTATGGTTGAGAATCTTGAGGTATATTCCAAAGTGCCCGCAAAAGACGTGAATTGAGTGGAATGCCCCTCTGACTCTCTTACCCCAAAAAAAACCTTTTTTGCGGCGCACGTGATGCGCTGGATGTATGGTTGAGAATCTTGAGGTGTGTTCCAAAGTGCCCGTAAAAGACGTGAATTGAGTGGAATGCCCCGCTGACTCTCTTACCCCAAAAAAACCTTTTTTGGAATACCCCTGGCGTCATTTGGACCGCCCATCTTTGCAATATACCCATACCAGGTACGGTCCAACTTTGCAAAATATCTGGGTACTTGACAACTTTTCCAAGGCCTTGTTTATTTTCGTATCACCCTTCCCGGCGCTCTTTGCGTTTCACCCATAAGCCGAGAGGCTCCACACCATCTCATGGAACGCATCTGGTCACCATCATGTTTGTATTCAGACGAACTGCTGTGGCTAGGAGCATTCCAAGGATGCTCAAACACTCCACTTCGATCTGTCGAGGAAGCCATGCCCTCTCAAAAGTCCGGGGATTGCTCTTAAACCACCAGTACAGCCGGGCCTGCTTTTCGGAACCGGCAGCGGCATACTTTCTGAACTGCCAGCGTGGCACTTCTTTTCTTTTTTGTCTGGCGGTGGCAGCCCTTGTGGTCCGGTAGGCCCTAGCTGCAAAAACAATCTTGTGGCGATAAAATGTTTTGCTGCAAGGCTGGAGCCATGTACTTGTGCTTTAAGCTTCTCAAGAATCTCAACTAATTCTCCATACAATTGCATCGACTGACACAGCACGCAGTTCTCGTCTTCTAGTGCATTGTGCAATCAGACCCGTCTTCTTTCTCACTCAGCATGCATGGAAATAGATGGCAATCACACTGGCACCAGGCGCCCACACAAAGCTCAGAGAAATCACGGCCGAGAACACAGTTCAGATTTAAACTTGCTTCGAATGGCTATGATGTCTGTGCGCCCTCACTTCACCCTTCCGACACTGTATCTTCAACCACTCTTCACACGCACGCTTCCCTGGATCTCCCTGGATGTCCCACACGTGCACACACCACACTGAACACTCACACACATACACGTTATAGCCTAACTCTACTCTAGCGCAGCTATGGCTGCCTGCTACCTCTACCACTAGCTAGCGGCTATGGCTGCTTCGTCTCTCTTTCAGCCCTCTTCTTCCTCGGGCACCTGCAGACCTCCTTGCACAAGTCGCTCAGGCAGCACTTCCGCACGACTCACAGTCTGAGTGAATGAATAACTGGACACTGCCTCTTGATTTATACTTTGGTTGGTCACTGGTCTGCTCCTTTCCACTGGGCCCAGGGTGCACACAGTCCCACATGGTACTTGCTGACTGGACAAGGTGCGACTGGGACTGGGTACTGCTGATTACCGCCTTCCCCCGAACATAACGCATATGCGTTGCATTCAAGTTTTCCAAAAAAATGGGTTTTTGGAAAGTTGACCCTTTTTTTTTTTTAATACAAGGGCACTTCAAATATAACCATACTTGCAAGTGGACGCCGTCCGGGCGGTTCCGCACGTGCGGCAGACCGCCGGACCGGACCCGTGCGGCGCACGAATGTGCGCCGGACGACCAGTTACGCCCCCCCCCCCCCCCCCAAAAAAAAAAAAAATGCCCCCGTCTGGTCCGGGGGGAGGGTGCCGCACGCGGCAAAGCGGACCGGACCGGACGCTCGTCCAGGCCGTCTGCTTGCAAGTATGAATATAACGCATATGTGTTCTATTCGAATAATATGCATATGCGTTATATGTGAATTTCACAAAGAGAAAATTGTTGTATTCGAATATAACCAGGGTAGTCACGCCAACGGTAGGCGGCCCCAGACCCGTCGGCTGCCGACCAGCCGACGACGGCGCCGACCGGTCGGCGATCGGTAGGCACCCCGCAAAAA
>BFEA01000077.1:608482-627893 GCA_003427395.1 Chara braunii | reverse complement strand
AAGAGAACAGACAAAATACAAATCTCGCCTCTTACTCTGCCTCCTTTCATAACGTGCAAGTGGGCTGTTAAGGCACCAGGGGATGTGGGCAGGTGGCGCTTAACCATCATCAACGTGGCAAGCCCTGTACATGAGAGGCACAGTAAGAGGGGTGTGTAAGAACAAATAAACTGGGAGGCCTCCCAATGATAATAATGGTGAATATAGTCAAGAAAATGACATAATTGATCTATTGTCTGTCATATTGCTAACTGTCTCATTGTTGGGTAACCCCGCTTAAGTATGCTGCATTGCTTGCATAAAGGTCAGGTTCCTATGATGTTGGATCTACTTATGTAGGCATTGCTTGCATAAAGGTAATGTCGCATACCGAAAAGGTGCAGACCAGAACCAAGAACCGACCTCTCTCAGATAGAGCAATATAGCACAGCGGAAGACTGTAATACCAATGATCAGACCAATCAATGTCGGGGTACAGACAGGACATACATCATCATCATCACAAGGTGTGCAGGGCCTGGTGCCACACACAGGAAGAATGCACCAGGCTCGAATCATACACGGATGAGGAGGAGGGAGAAGAGACGAAGAAGAGGGGGAAGGGGAGAGAATGTCGTCAACCCAGATGTCGCCAATATCGATCCCCAAACAGTCCCGCACAATGTCTCGGTCCAAATGTCAAGTCTGAATCCAAATGTCGCCAACTCCCAGTGTCCCAAATCTGTCTCTCCCTTTCTCTCACTTGTATTCTGATGGCACTGAGAAGACAGATCGCTGGAGGGTGAGGAGGAGATGGTGGACGAGAGGAACCAGAACTGTCTCTCTCTCTCTCTCTCTCTCTCTCTCTCTCTCTCTCGGTCTCAGATATTGACCTGCTTAAAGGTGGTGCCTTGATGCAGGTACGGACGTGCTGATGACAAAGCTGGAGCTATGGCGCCTCAGGTAAGTCTCAGGTGAGTCCTCCGGCCTCCTCCACTCTCCTCTCCCTAGCGCTACCCTAAATCCTAACAGCGCCCTGCGCTGGAAGACTAAGCCTATCGTCGACTACTGTAGCCGCAGCATCGAGTGCTGCTACGAATGCCTGAAGACTGAATGCTGCCTCCTAGGTGGACCAGCTATATATAGCGCTGGTCCGGCCGGCAGGCTGCTCTTCACAAATGCCGAACGGCGCCAGTCCCTGGCGCCCAAAAGTTTGGCGCCTAAGTTGGCGCCCGGGCTTCAAATGGCCTGGGCGCCTATTGGGCCTATACCGGGTCTGGCGCCAAAACGGCGCCGGGGCCTACCTATGGCCTACCGACCTACGGGGTCTATCTAGGCTGAAACGACACAGGCCTGACGGGCCTCTACCTAAGCTGAACCGACACAGGGCCTGAAGGGCCCCTACCTAACTCCTGTCCTGCCTGGTCGGGCCCTGCGGGGGGCCCGTGTGGTGCTTAGTATGCCCCCCCCCCCCTTCCTTGAAAGACCGAGCTTACCTGCAAGGGCGGAGCTGTCTGTCGGAGGGTGGGACGGAAGTCCTGGTGGGAGGGGCAGGTCGTGAAGCTTCCAAAGCCAGTCTTTGTCGTTCGTAGTGAGCGTAGATCATTGGTGCGGATGCTTGCAAATCTGCGCATGAAATCCACCGGGTGTCATCACGATCGCATGCTTTGAAGGTAACTTTGTACTGTCGGGGCTTGTTGCCGTACTTGCGATCCGTGATGAGGCGGTTGACTTCCTGATGACCATCCATAGAGGGAGGGTCTTGCGATCGTCGGCCCGGGAAATCGTCGCTCTTAGCCAGTGTATATGCAGCGAGCTTGGAGGCGTGGAAAACCGGGTGAACTGGTAGATGCGGCAGAATCTCGACCACGAATGAGGGGCCATCGGGCTCATTTCCCGCGGCTGATGTTACGGTCCAAGGTCCAAACCACTTGGGGAGTAGCTTGCGCCAGATGTCTTGCTCGAGCACAAACTCTTCCCCGGAAACCCAAGCCAGGTCGCCGGCATGGATAGGACATGGTACGAGACGCTGATTGGCTTGCTGCTACATGCGAACTTGAGCCCTTCGCATGTTTATGCGGGCTTTAGCCAGCAAGTTCCGGTATTTCCGAACAGAGGCAGGAGAGCAAGGGGTGTCAGCAGTCCGTGGGAGTAGGAGATCAGCGAAGATACGACCCTTCCGGCCACTGTGGTGCAACTCGAAGGAAGTCACGCCGATCGGTGGATGCAACGAAGTGTTGTAGGCGAACTCGATGTCGGGGAGGCGGTCAACCCAATCCTTCTGGTTCCGATAGATGAGCGTACGAACCATCATTTGAGCGTTTTGATGTGCCTGCTCTGTTTGCCCGTCCGTTTGTGGATGCCGAGGCGAACTCGGTTTCATTTCGGTGTCGGATTCCTTTATGAGAGAAGTCCAAAGAGTCGACATGAAGCAAGTGTCGCGGTCGCTAATGATGTCTTCTACCGTGGCTACAAATCCAGCCGGTGTGCAAGAGGCGCGCGAGCTTGGGAGCCGTGGCGTAGTACTTGCAAGGAAGGAATCGCGCGTATTTACTCAATCGGTCAATGACCGTGAGGATGTCGTCGTGCCCGAGGCGGTCGCAGTGAAACAGGCCGGTGATGTCCATGGCAATGGAGAGGCCGGTTTCCCGTGGGATGGGCAACGAGCGCAACTCGTCGTACAGATTGCGATTGCGGGGCTTGCTGCGTCTGCAAACTTCTCAAGAGTCGCAATACCGAGTGATGTCGATAATGAGGTCAGGCCACCAGAATCGTTGCTGAAGTCTTGCGATTGTTCGGTTGACTCCGAAGTGTCCAGTGAGTCGTGAGTCGTGGTACTCGCCGAGGAGGCCAGCCCGGAGGCGACGGTCTTGTGGGACGCATAGTAAGTCCTTGCCTCGCGAGTGGAGAAGGAAGCACCTGTCGATGATGCGATAGTGGCTGGCCGGTGGGTGATCCGAAGATGGTTGCGCGTATAGCATGGCGTAATCCGGATCGGATTGGTAACTCCATTTGAAATGTCGTTGGAGTTTCTCGTCGAATGCAAAGGCGTGATGTGTCATGGCGCAAAGATTGGGTCTTCACGAGAGTGCATCGGCTGCCTGATTGGAGAGGCCGGTGAGATGTTTTGGTGTGAAGTCAATTTGGTTGAGGAAGTACATCCATCGTCTGATAGTGCTGCTCACCGTGTCTTGCGTCTTGTAGTAGGTCAACGGGTTGTTATCAGTGACCCATGTGAACCTACGTCGCCCAAGGTGGAAGTGTCGCCATCGCTTGAGAGCCATCACGAATGTGAGCAAGTTCTTCCTTGCATCATCAAGTGAATTGATGGGAAGCACCTTGTGGCCGAAGTTCTCCATGGGATGCCAGTCGTTGTTTGCAAGACTGCCCCAATGCCATAGCCAGAAGCGTCGGTTGTCACTTTCGTTGGCAAGGTGGGGTCGTAGATGCTTAGGACGGGTGCCACGAGCATGGCCGTCTTGAGTGCTTGGAACGACTGACGCACTTCGTCGTCGAATACGAATGGCACTTTTGGCGATTGTAATCTCGTCAATGGTGCAACGATCCTTGAGTATCCGGTGATGAAGCGTTGGTAGTAGCCTGCCAACCCCATGAATGAACGAACGTCCGTGGTGTTGGTGGGCTCGGGCCATATGCGGATGGCCTCAATCTTATCCGCGAGCCAACAGATGCCTTGCAGCGTCACATAATGACCCAAGTATTCGAGCTCCTGCTGCGCAAATTCACGTTTGTCGCGGTTGGCCTTGTACTTGGCTTGTCGTAGTCACTCCAAGACGGTTCGCAGGTGGCCCACATGCTCGTCCAAACTCCATCTATACATCAAGATATCATTGAGGTAGATGAGCATGAATCTGTCCAGCATGTGTCGGAACTCCGTTGTCATGGCCGCTTGGAACGTGGCCGGGGCATTCGTAAGGCCAAAAGGCATAACCAGCCATTCGAAATGCCCATACCACGTCTTGAACGTGGTCTTGTAGCGGTCCTCCCGCCGGATCTGGAGTTGGTGATATCCCATTTTAAGATCGAGCTTGGAGAAGATTTAGCGTCGCCCAACCGTTCGAGAAGGTCGTAGATGCATGGAAGAGGGCCGGCGTTCTTGATGGTCAATGCACAACCGCAAGTCCTTGTTCTTCTTGCGAACGAAGAGAACGGGGGCACCGTAGGGCGAAGAGCTAGGCCGAATCCAACCTTTCTCAAAAAGGTCATCGAGTTGTGCCCGTAGCACACTTAGCTCTTCCTCACTCATGCGGTAGATACAACCATGTGGAGGTACGGCCCCGGCTTCGAGCATGATCTCGTGGCGTATTGGGTGATCCATTACGACTCCATGCAGACTTCCAATGGATGCCCCTTCCCCCGACCGGTCAATTGTCGAAACCGCATTGCAATGTGCCCATGGCACACTTGCGGGATTACTTGCACACTACAGTACCAACTCCGTTGATGGACGCCGGAGTAGGGGTTGTTGACCTTCGCGACTACCTTGCAAAGATCGACCACGAGTTCGAGACACAACGGTATGACGACAACGACGCGCCATTGTTGTACATACGCATTCAGATCGAAGAGGGTACCTGCAACGCTTTGATTGATTGCGGAGCTACTCGCAACAATATCAGCCAAGACTTTATGGTACGCGCTGGCCTTGGGCCACGAGTTCGGAGGAAGTTCCAGCCCACGCAAGTCACATTGGTCGACGGTCACACGCACAAGTCAATCGACAGGTGCATTGATTCCGTCCCCGTGTACTTTGCCCCGCGTGCAAGCGAGGCCGTGTCCTTTGACATTTTGGACACTCAATTCAACATGATTTTGGGCATGTCATGGCTGCGAAGCGAGGACCACCCAGTGAACTTCTACTGCCGCACTGTTCACGTTCGTGACCGGAACGGAGTACTAGTCCCATGCATGGTGCCTCCGCCTCACCCTTCGATCAGCTGTCACGTGGTGTCCGCCGCGAGCATTCGAGCTTCCATCACCCGAGACGACATCGAGGAGATGGGTGTGTGTTTTCTCCACGCCCTCGCGCCCCATGACATCTCATCGACGGATGCACCGACGGATCCACGCATCACCGAGCTTCTCGATGCCAGTAGTACCGGATCGGCCCATCCGCCATGAGATCACCCTCGAGGCCGAGATCGTACCTCCGCGTGGTTGCATCTACCGCATGAGCGAGGAAGACTTAAGTGTGCTACGGGCACAACTCTACGACCTTGTTGAGAAAGGCTAGATACGGCCTAGCTCTTCGCCATACGGCACTCTCGTTCTCTTTGTTCGGAAGAAGAACAAGGACTTGCGGTTGTGCATTGACTATTGCAAGCTCAACGCACAAACCGTCAAGAACGTCGGCCCTCTCTCGCGCATCAACGACCTTCTCGAACGGTTGGGCAGTGTTAAGTTCTCCTTCAAGCTTTATCTCAAATCGGGATATCACCAACTTGAGATCCGGCAGGAAGACCGCTACAAGACTGTATTCAAGACGCGATATGGGCATTTTGAATGGCTGGTCATGCCATTTGGCCTTACGAATGCCCCGGTCACGTTCCAAGCGGCTATGACAACGGAGTTCCGACACATGCTGGATAGATTTGTACTTATCTACCTCGACGATATCTTGGTGTACAGTCGAAGTTTGGACGAGCATGTGGAGCACCTTCGCACCGTTTTGGAACAACTACGACAAGGCAAGTACAAAGCCAACCGCGACAAATGCGGATTCGCGCGGCAAGAGCTCGAGTACTTGGGCCATTTTGTGACGCCGCAAGTCATCCGTCCGCTCGCGGACAAGATCGAGGCCATCCGAGTATGGCCCGAGCCCACCAACACCACGGAAGTTCGCTCATTCATGGGGTAAGTGGTTACTATCAACGCTTCATCACCGAGTACTCAAGGATTGCCGCACCATTGACGAGATTACAATCGCCAAGGTGCCATTCGTATTTGATGACGACGTGCGCCGGTCATTCCAAGCACTCAAGACGACCATGCTTATGGCACCTGTCCTTAGCATCTACGACCCCACTTTGCCAACAAGAGTGACAATTGACACTTCTGGCTATGGCATTGGGGCAGTCTTGGAACAACACGACGACGACGATTGACACCCCATGGAGTATTTCAGCCACAAGGTGCCTCCCATCAACTCACTTGATGATGCAAAGAAGGAGCCGCTCGCATTCGTGATGGCTCTCAAGCGATGGCGACACTTCCTCCTTGGGCGTTGTAGGTTCACATGGGTCACTGATAATAACCTGTTGACCTACTACCAGACGCAGGATACAGTGAGCAGCAAGATCGGACGATGGATGTACTTCATCGACCAAGTTGACTTCACACCGAAACATCTCGCCGGCCTCTCCAATCACGCAGCAGATGCACTCTCGCGAAGACCCGATCTTTGCGCTATGACACATCATGCCTTCGTGTTCGACGAGGAACTCTAGCGACATTTTATTCGAGGCTACCAGTCCGATCCAGATTTCGCCACGCTATATGCGCAATTATTTCGGATCACCTGTCGACCAGCCATTATCGCATCGGCGACGGGTACTTGCTTCTCCACTCGCGAGGCAAGGACTTATTGTGTCCCACGAGACCGTCGTCTTCGGACTCGCCTTCTCGGTGAGTACCAGGACTCGTGACTCGCCGACCATTTCAGAGTCGGCAACGATTTTGGTGACCCGACCTCATTACCGATGTCACTCGGTATTGCGACTCTTGCGAAGTTTGCCGACGAAGCAAGGCCCGCAACCGCAATCCCTACGACGAGTTGCGTCCGATGCCTGTCCCACGAGAACCCGGCCTCTCCATTGCCATGGACGTTCACTGGTCCGTTTCCGCTCGACCGCATCGGGCACGACGGCATCCTCATGGTCGTTGACCGTTTGAGTAAGTACGCGCGGTTTCTCCTTTGCAAGTACTATGCCACGGCTCCCGAACTTGCACGCCTCTTGCACACTGGCTGGATTTGCAGCCACGGCGTACCGGAAGACATCGTTAGCAACCGCGACACTCATTTCATGTCGGCATTCTGGACTTCCTCATGCAGGAATCCGACACCAAGATGAAACCAAGTTTGCCTCGACATCCATAAATAGACGGGCAAACGGAGCGGGCACATCAAGCCGTTCAAATGATGCTTCGTACGCTCGTCCGTCCGGATCAGAAGGATTGGGTTGACCGCCTCCCCGACATCGAGTTCACCTACAACACTTCGTTGCATCCGGCGATCGGCGCGACTCCATTCGAGTCGCACCACGGTGGCCGGAAAGGCCGTATCTTCGCTGGTCTTCTCCTGCGACGACCAGCCGACATAGACGCCGCTTGCTCTCCCGCTTCCGTCCGGAAGTACAGGGAATTGCTGGTTCAAGCCCGCGCAAACATGCAAAAGTCTCAAGTCCGCATGCAGCAGCAAGCCAACAGGCGTCGCGTGCCATGTCCCATCCATGCAGGTGATCTGGTTTGGGTCTCCGTGGAAGAGTTTGCACTCGAACAAGATGTTTCGTGCAAACTGCTTCCCAAGTGGTTTGGACCATGGCCCGTAACATCAGCCGCGGGCGATGAGCTCGATGGGCCCTCGTTTGTGATCAACATCCCCCCGCATCTGATGGTTTATCCAGTCTTTCACGCATCGAAGCTGGCGACATACACACCAGCTAAGAGCGACGACTTCCCGGGCCGACGATCGCAAGACCCTCCATCTATGGATGGTCATCAGGAAGTTGACCGCGTCATCACGGATTGCAAGTACGGCAGCAAGCCTCGACAGTACAAAGTTACCTTCGAAGCATGCGATCCCGTCGACACTCGATGGATTTCAGGAGCAGATTTGAAAGCATCTGCCCCGCTGATCTACGCTTACTACGAACGACAAAGGTTAGCTAAGGAAGCTTCACGACCTGCCCCTCCCACCCGGACTTTGGTCCCTCTCTCAGACAGGCAGCTTCGCCCTCGCAGGTAAGCTCGGTCTTTCAAGGAGGGGGGTGTGTGGCATACTGCGCAGCCACAGGGGCCTTCCAGGCCCTGTGTCGTTTCAGCCTAAAAAGGGCCCTCCTGGCCCTGAGTCTTTTCAGCCTGAAATGGAGGGCCATTTTCAGGCCCTCATAAGATCGACCTGCCCTGAAACTTAGGCACCAGACCAGGGTTTTAGCACAGGCCAGTTTGGGCCTGTTTTCGAGACAACCATTGTTTGCACTTCAACGCCAGAGTCTGACACATTTTGGCATTGGCAAGAGCAGCCTCCTCGACGGTCCAGCACTATATAAGACTGGCCTGCCCTGCAGGCTGCAGGTAGTTCATTGGGACTTCCCAGGCACTTCACGTGCAGGAGGCAGGAGGCAGTCTTCAGGATTCAGCAGCAGCACTCTGGAGGAGCGCTGCAGTAGTAGTAGTAGTAGCGTTAGCAGTAGTCTTCAGCGCTGGGCGCTATTAGGAGCTAGAGTAGCGTCGGAGAGAGAGAGATGGATGGCGGAGGCCAGGGAGACTTACCTGTGGCGCCATATCTCCACCTTCGTCTTCGATGTTCCTGCAACAAGGCGCCACCTTCACAGGTTAGTACCGGACTGAGAGAGAGAGAGAGAGAGAGAGAGAGTTCTTCTTCTTCCTCTTCCAAGTCCACCATCTCTCCCTCACCCTCTCGCTACCTAACTTCTCAGTATCTGCAGACTACGAGAGAGAGAGAGAGAGAGAGAGAGATTGGTGACTTTGGGACTTGATGACATTTGGATCCAGACTCCACATTGGGATTGAGACATTGGACGAGGGATTATTTGGGACCTGTACCGAAGACTTGATGTTGACAACATTCCCATCTTGCCCTCTCCTTCGTCTAACCCCCCTCTTCTTCATCTGTGTATGGTTGGGGACTGGCACATTCTTCCTGTGTGAGCGCCAGGCCCCTTCACACCATGGAATGATGATGATGTATGTTTGGTCTGCATTGCGACATTGATTGTCCGGATCATTGGTATATTAGCCTTCCGCTGCGCTATCTTGTACTATGTGAGAGAGGTCGGTTCTTGTTCTGGTCTGCACCTTTACGGTATGCAACAATATGCTACCAGCCACTGAAGAGACAAATTTCTGTGGTCTGAGAGCTTTTTCACTTCGTCCATTGGATCTCTACTGGCACCTTAGTGCTGAGCTGTAGTAATTCATGCCATATTTTGTTAATCTGTGTCTTGTATTCTGCAATTGTTAGGGACCTTCTGGAGGATATCTGTGGCCTGCTCTTCTCTATTGGGTGGAATTCCACTTCCTCAGTGCTCCTATGAGGATGGAAAATCCCTCATGGCTTGAATGTACTTCTTCCATTGGATCTCCACTGGCACCTTAGTGCTGAGCTGTAGTAATTCATGCCATAATAGCAGCATATTTTATTTTTATCTGTCTTGTATTCTGCAATTGTTAGGGAGCTTCTGGAGGATATATGTGGCCTGCTCTGCTCTTGGGTGGAATTCCAATGCCTCAGTACCTCTGTGAGGATAAAAAATCCCTTATGGTTTGAACTTTGAAGGTCATTGTTCATATCTTCTTAAGTGGAGTTGAAAACAGCCATCTCTGAATCTGAGCTGAGGATCTGCCTCCTGATTGTGTGGCAGAGCGACCGCGAAGAGATGAATGGTGCTATGTAACTCCAGTTGTGGTCCTTTTCATGAAGCAATATGCTCTCTGTTACCAGCTGTCATATCCGTAGGCCTCACTCCCCAGGTTTCCATGTGAAGTCTTCCTGTAGTAGATGTCCGCAAGACTGGGGTATGCTCTGCAGCATCGCTGTGAGATTTCCAAAAGCCCTTTTGTAACAAGGATAGCCCGTTTATGGTCAGATGCTGTTAGAGACCATGGCAGGCCGGCCTCCCATGGTCTCTAGCAGCATTAGCAGGCTGGCCTGCTGATGAGCCACGAAGGATCAGCAGGAAGCATCAGCAGGAAGGATCAGCCCTTTTGTTGATAATTAGTGGACTGCAGAACAGAGGTTGTCTGAAGACTTCGTCTACTTGCAAAGAACCTAGCAATTCCAAACCAACGCGAACATGCAAGGTGAGAACATCCACAGGAAGTTCACACCGCACCAGAGAGATGACACATGAACCAGCGCCAGATATGTTCCCACTCAAAATATGAGAAGTTTACAACTGGAGAGTTCTAGTAACCAGCGGCAGTTGCTGCAACTCAACACTGCAATCCTGACTCAGGTATGTGCTCGACTCCTCCCTTGATGTCTGGTTTCTCTCTGTCTCCCTCTCCCTGTCTCTTCTCTCTTCTCTCGCTCAAGTCTTCGTCCTCTTGACCTTACTGTGCTCAAGCTCTCCCTCTCTCTCTCTCCCTCTAGGATCTGCCCTGAATACAACTGTGATGTATTCCCCGAACCTCCGCGGCTATGGTCGTCTCCTTGCTCCTCCCTATGTGGTAATCAGATGTCTCCTTCCTCGCTGGGCACTTGCTCCTCTCCTGATGCCCCCTCCCATCCACATCGCACTGTCGCACAAGTAACCCGCAGTACTTCCACAATTCGCATATGAATAGTTGATCCTTCCTGCTGATGCTGCTGGGTTTTTATATTTGCTGATCCGCCTTCCAGACATCTTCTGTTGGTTATGGGTCGGCCCTCTTGCCTTTGTTCCCTGCTTCTGGAAACTCGCGGATTCTTCTTGGGTTTGGCTGCTTGCGTGGATCAACTGACACCTAGCCTAACGGCCCTGGTAATCCTGGCTGAAGTTGTGGTGCCTCCTAAAGACAGACTTTTCAACCCATAAGTGTTATCCCCGAAGGACTTCCTGCCACGATCTACTTAACTAGCTCACCTAGGCTCTGCACTCATGGTACAAATGAAAGGTACTCTTCTAGAGTATTCATGCATATTGTACAAGTGGCTGGAACCACTAATGGAACACGAAATGGGACTCGGCATTAGAACCTGACTTGGGACTGGGACCCGGGACTCGGGACTTGGGACTGTGGCACAGCGTGCAATCCTTTCATTCTCTTCTTCTTCTTCTCTACCCCTTCATATCCACCCCTGTTCTATTTCTAATGTGAGAAAGGGAGACCAGAAACTGGTGACTATTCCACGGAGGCTATGCCCCCTGGTTCATATACTCTACGTTATATTCGGTGACGGTTTGTGGCACTGGGAGAGAGACTTTTATTATTTGGTTGTTGCATCGGAGCCATCACTCTCTTTTTCTGACTCTCCTTCCGCACCTTGTCCGCATCTCGCACCCCCATCTTCATGTGTCGATTTCTTCCTATGTGTGTTTTGCATGGAGGAACCTTTCTTCCATGTACAATCCCCTCCTTGCACTTTGACGCGATGATGATTTATGGGTGTGTTCATTGCTTGCAACTTTGCATGTGTTGTTTTATTCCTTGGTTCTGCGCATTGCCTATCTCCTGATAGGCATGGATCGTCAACCTCAAGCTGAATTCCTGAACACGCATCATGGCAGAGTGAAGTGACACAGCATAGAGGAAGGGTGCGGGGATGAAATTTATAGAGAGGTGGGAAGTACAGTTCATTGGGGTATGAGGCAGGGGAGGCATGATGCAGTACGAGGGGGGTCGGGTGAGAGTACACAGAGAATGTGCGGAGCGGGAGGGGGTGGAGGGCTAAGAAGAGGAGAAGGTAGTGGCCCTTGTGGGGAGAAGGGCAGGGATAGAGATGGGGAGTGGGCAAGAGGGGCCCATGATGTCTAAGGATGTAAATTTTTGGCCACCATGGGCTTTCGTCTACCTCTTTGTAACCCACCTATTTCACATCGCCCGCAAGATGCACCTTCAGCCACAGAAGTCTCCGAGGAAAAGGTATCGGCTCTGCTTTGTAGTTGGATGTGTTGGCCATGGATGCAAAGAAACCTGTTGATGTTGTTCTCAAACATTCCTCCAGGACGGTGGTGATCACATGCTTTCCCAATCGGTTTGACAATTGAACAATGCGAATTTTCTTGGTTTTCTGTGGGTGTTTCAACAGGTGCTTGACTGGATGCTTGGTGATGGGACGTCTGCTCTTTTTAGGCGAGCTCAGTTAAAAGCACTAGTATCAATTCATTCTCGAGAGGTAGGGGTTCCAAAATCTGCATCCTTTCTTTCTGTGTTTTTTGTTAATTTGGCATCTATTTTCGGTCACATCCACTCCAGGATCCAAGGGATCATAAATTTGGAGAATTTGCTTCTACACGTAAAACTGTAGTAAGAAAACAAAAGAAATAATTTATGTCACGATCAAATTGAAATATGAACCGAAAAATCTCACAAGTCTCGCTCTTCGAGCCTTTGATTTTGCAGTTTCTTTCAGTAAAATAGGATTGTTTGGATGAATCGAGTTTTCAGCCCTGAAAAACTTTTCGGCTTTTTCGAAGACCGGTCACATCCACTCCGGGATAGGGAGTTGTTCCTTCAGGCTGTGTAGAGTAAAACCTGCTTAGGCTAAGCAGATACCTAGACCCCTTCCAGAGCCAAGTACTCGTCAAGCTCAACCTCACATACATCCATGAACATTCACAGGAGAGTTCACACGCGAGAAGCCAAATCGAGATACAGTCAACACTTGTAGATGTCATCTCCTATACTATTATCAATATACAAGAATGTTTGCCTCCAGCGGCTCTGCCACACACACACACACAACGGATCCCAACCAGGTGGCGTCTCTCTCTCGCTCTCTCGCTCTCTCACACTCTCTCTCACACACACACGCACACACACACACACACACACACACACACACACACACACACACACACACTCACACATACACGCACACACACACACACACACACACACTAACCTAGATCGTCACCCTGGATACATCCACCCAGGTAGCTTACACGTTGGCGGATATGGCCGTTGTCCTCCTGCTCTACCTCTAGCCTAGCTATGGACTATCGCCCAACCGCCGTCTTCTTCTTCAGGTGTGCAGTGCCCAAGTTGCCTTAATGCACAAGCAGCAGCAGCATGCCGGCATCTCGCAACTGAAGAAGCAATGAGCCGGTGCACTGTAGCAGCTAAATATAGGGCTGGGCTGGGCTTGGCCTGGCTTGGCTTGGCTTGGCTTGGCATGGCCTGCTTCAGACCGGTACTGGTCGGCCGCGGCCTGTCTGCTGCAAACATTTTGTCAGTCCGGTAGCTTCCGGACTTTCCTGGTATATGCTGCAAAATTGGACTTGGGGCTGTCGGAACGGACTGGACTCTTACGGACTTTTCTTGTCGGGTACTGGACGGACTCCTACTGACCTGTGATGCTTCGGCACCGACACCTACCGACCTATGACGTTTCGGACCCCTAGGCCCTACGGCCTGCCCTACTGGACCGCCCTGGGACTGGAGACTTGTCCGGACCCTGGGACTGGGATTGGGTGTCTGCCGCGTGAATCCTTTCACTCCCGCCGGCCTAATTTCGAGCCCTCCAAGAAAATTCCTATTTGTATCTATCCTAGATGTTCATTCCTCTCCGAGCCCTCTCATAAAAGGAGACAATGTGAGGGGCTGCTTGTACTAGTTCCTCGCTTGGGAAGCAGCGGTCTTCGCTGGGTTCCTGATAGGCAAACCTGACCTTGTATTGCCTCTGCAGCCTCCCTCGGCGACCTGTTCGGAAAGTATCTTCGGCCACTATTTGGTCTACGTCATAACCTCCATCCATATCAGGTGGAATTGTGGAACATTGAGAGGGAAACTGATCGTTTGTAATACAGTGAGGCAACTTGGATGCGTGGAATACTGGATGTGTATGCAGGTGGGGTGGAATCTCGATAGTGTAGGACGGACCATCTGCATCTCCTTTGACATCTAAGACTTGCCATGGTCCCCTATACGCAGGTAGCAGTTTCTGCGAGATCCCTTCTTCCGGAACGAACTCAATAGATTTTACCTATACCAAGTTACCTACTACAAATTGGGATGGTCGTCGATGTTTGTTAGCTTGCTCTACCATCTGGTGCTGGGCCTTAAGGATGTTCTTCTTGACCTGCTCTATATCCTTCTCGTATTGAATGGCAAACTCCCTTGTACCGGGCGACAATCTTTGAATCTGATCTGGATTCGAGCAGTCAATCGGACATCTGGGTTGCCAACCTGTGTGCAGTTCATTAGGGGTGCGTGCAGTAGACAAGTGCACCGAATTGTTGTACACAGACTGCACTCTGGGAAGATGTTTGTCCTAGTTAATCTGGTCGGGCCTCACAACCTCTCCCCAATCTGTCCCTAGAATGAGGTCAAAAGGTAGGCTGCCCTCCACTAAGAGGGTCAGGGAGTGCAGAACTCTCTCTACCTTGTTCCCCCCCTCCAACTGAAGTATGCCTTTACCTCTTCGACTACTCTTAGACTACTCTTAGACTCTCATTTCGCGATGGTCTGCCAGCCTACTCATGACCGGCTCGTCCAGTTTCATAACCTTCGGTTTATGTAGCTACGCGTAGATCCACTATCAACTAACGCGCGTACTTGCTCTCTACTTATCTCCACATCTGCTAGTATTAGCTGCCTTGTACTTGCTCTCTACTTATCTCCACATCTGCTAATATTAGCTGCCCTGTACTCTTCTTCTTCATTTCGGCCCAAGCTTGGTGACGAGCGATCAGCTCATCATCGATGCTTGTGAGGGAACCACCCAGAGAAACTCTAGCACAAGCGGTATCCGATAGCTAACTGGGTGGGGGGCTACGTTGGTCTCTGCCATAGGGGCCTTCAGACAGGAGGGTACCTGTTCAGCGCGCACTTTTGTCTGTCTATTTATGTCTGAAGGCCCAGCAGGAGCAACAACGACTCCTACTGGCTGCCCCCTTTTGGGTAAACAAAGACTCCTACTGGCTGCTCCCCGAATGGTTCACCGGTTCCACCGTATGCTCTCATCTTTTTCATTTTCATTTAAGATTGAGTCTGCAGTGCGCTTCAGGTGTGTTAGGTCCATATTGGACTTAGGTTCTCTACATGTGCTGGTAAGTACGTCAGTAATCAACATACATTGGCCTTAGGTTCTCTACATGTGCTGGTAAGTACATCAGTAATCAACGTAAATACAGAGAAGACGTTCCTTCGTGCCTTGCCACGTCTGGTCTGGTATCCCAGCTAAACCTCGCGTTCACAAACTCCCCAGACAATGTGGTTGGGATCACCACATTTTAACCACTGGTTGGCCTTAAGCCTCGTCTCCCACAACGTTTGCTCGATGCCCGTCTCTTTCCATGGCTCTCCGTCCGCAATCCCTGGATGTGCTGGCCATGGTCTGCGCCCTCTATGTCTTCCACCTGTGGAGGAGGAACTGTGTCCACCTTGCGGGGAACCATTACCCCTACCTCCCGCGTAATAGCTACCTTCGCTACTACTCCCCTGGGTGCCACATCCTCTTCCTCCACCTCTTCATCGGCCTCCTCTTCCTCTACCACCTCTTCCTCCTTGTCACCCTTCCCCTCGGGCTGCAGCAGCCGAATAGTCCCCTCCTTGGGCTGCCCGGTTGCTGCTTGGGTCTTCCAGTCTACAATCAATGTTTTCTTAGTGCAGTTCCTCGACTCCACGGCCGTCAAATGTGACCAGAAGACTATCCTTTCCCTGTATGCTGCCATATATCATCTTGTTCGTCCAGCGACCTCCTTCCTATAAGTCCTTCCAATAATGGCAGTAGTTTGCCTCTTGGAGGAAGCCAGCGTGGTCTACGACCATCTTACTAAACTTTTCATAAGTCATGCCCTCGTCCTTGGTTTAGGCATACAGTTGGGATCGATGGGGTTCGGGGACTGCTCATGCAAAGTTATTCAAGATCTGTGTTGGAGTGAGACCATGTTCGGGGTACTGCAAGAGTTCGTCCATAGTGGCCTTTAGTGCCGAGACACTTTTCCATTTTCGATCGGCTATGTTAAGTATCAGTTGCTCGGTACGCCTGGCCAGGTTCTTGTCCTCAAAGCGGTTCTTTAAGGCCGAGAAGAAATCTTCAATGCAAGTATGCTGGGAGTATTCTACCATCGATGCGCACCTTGCCGCCTCCTTTAGGGAGAGAGCAAAATTTGCAGCATCTCCCCTGAGGCACAAACTTGCCATCAGGACACGGTCCTAGTATGGTATCATTTGCCCATATAAGTAGGTGCCCATGTGGGCCTCCCACTGCTAGAAGTTCTTCTCTTTTTCCGTGATAGGTTCGGGGGATCTTTACCTTCATCTTCTCTTTTTTCTCTCTCCCTCGGATTACCTTTCTACCCCTTCGGATCTCCTTCCTTTTTCGGGCCTTTGCCATCACCATCATCATCTCCACCTCCACCACCACTTGTTGACTTCATCGTGGGGAGGGTGTCTACTAATTTTGAGGTGAATATTCCTTCCAGTTGTTGTGCATATCCCCCGACGTGCTCATCTATCCGGTGGGCAGCAACAATCAAGTAGTTATTCCAGGTGCCCTTGAACTCGTGTTTGTGTTGTTAGAGTCGGGCAACAGACTTGTTTATAGCGGTGAGTTCCTGGTCAGTATGCATCAGGGCATTGACCATAAAAGCACAATCGTCTTTCCATTCCCCCTCACGACCTTTTTATTCTTTTAGCTGACGTTCAATCTCTTCCCCTTCAACTTTAATCTCCTCTTCTCCTCCAGCGCTGCCCTTTTCTTTATCAGGAGCCTCTTATGCAATTCATGTTCCCTTTCCCGCACCACCTGTTCCCTCTCACCGTCGTCCTCTGCCGCCTCCAACTTTGTGTGAGTTCAACCCTCTCAGCCTCAGACTCTTCTGCCCACTCATCTTTTCTGAACCCGAACTTCTCCATCCACGTCTGGGTGTCAACTGGGTAGAAATGCAGTTGACGGGACTCTCCCTTTCCGGTCCGCACACCTCCTTCAACCCTATGCTTGGGGTTGTCCAGCCTCACATCCTCCTCTTCTTCTTCTTCTTCTTCTTCTTCTTCTTCTACCACTTCAGCCTGCTGTTTCTGTTTCTCCACCAGTTTTAACTTCTCCTCCAAGTTTTTTTTCTCCTTCTCCAATCTCTCTTTCTCCTCCTCTTTCTTCTTCCTCTTCTCCTCCTTTTCCTTCTCCGCCAGCCTTCTATCGATCTCGGCGTGCTGTATAGCAGAGTATGGATGTGTGGATTCTCCGGACCGACTCACCACATGCATGCCAAAGGTCCGTGCAAATCCCAATGGAATAAGGAAATGGAGGAGGGGGGCCCGCATAGCGGACAGGGCCAAAAAGCCAAACATCGGGTAGTCATACATGGCGAGGGTTAGCATAGGTAAAGTGACTCCGCCTCCTCACCGCTTAGACCTACACCTCAACACTTAACAGTCCTCAACGCTTATAATAATCTTACTCTAAATCAGGGCTTGACAAACTAATTCCCTTCCCACTTCTATCACTACAGTTCTCCTGACATCCGATGGGCAACCGACAGCTTAAGGTCAGGCCGCACAGACCTCGTGAATTATTTAACAATGCAAACAGGACATCGTGCCCACCGATATGAAGGATCACTCTCAAGACTTAGACTGGTTCCTCAGCGGTTTTCGGGTATAACTACCACCAACGACTATTGTCTTCCCCCGAACATAACGCATCCCCATCTTCATTGTATCGGACCAGAAATCTAGCTTGTATACATACATAACGAGGGCTCGTTATGTTTGGGGGAAGACGGTAGCCAGTCGGTCAGTACCGGTCCTTGGGGGATCTCCCTGGCATCCTCAATTGGTGGACCTTTCGTCTCACCCCTACTTTGCCCGTGCATTATACAGTTGGCGAACCCTACTGTCCTCTACAACTCCTCGCTGCGTCCCATAGAGTCTTCGGTTGCACACCGGACAGTACCGATCATTGGGCATAGTTGGGTTGTTTTACAAGCACCCGCCGCTCATCGCCCGTGCTCCCTACTAGGTTCGGGGATACATCCAGCTACCCTAGACCTAGACCACACATTCACACTTGCAGACTCGAAAACAGCTAGGAGACCAAGTGCGATCCAATGACGTCAACAGAAAAACTATTTGCAGCAGAGGTCACCAGGAAAGTATGTAGGAGGTACCATTTACAACAAAATTCAAATTGCATAAATGATAGGGCCAGGCCAAAGCAGCACTTCACTCCTTGAACGTTCCCTCAACGACGCTCCTGGATCGCAGGTACGTGCTCCTCTTGCTCCTTGCTATGCTCCTCCTTCGGCCCTGAACTTCTAGTGAAACCCTGATCAATATGAACCACAATTTTGTGCTCCGCCACACACATACCACATGGGTGATCTGCAAATGACTGACCAGCAAACAACCCAACACAGTTTGGGCTTGCAACACCATCTGGGTGATCTGCAAATTGTTGGCCAGCATCCATCAAACCCGCCTGAGAACCTCACCAATCTCTATGGTCTGACAGCAACTAATATTTGGCTTCACATTCTCCATTGCCCGTTTTATACACCATCAGACTTCCTTGCAATCGCCCTTCAGCTTGATGCTGATCTTCCCCAACGACAACCAGAGGATTGTAATTATATCAGTGAAGGAGGCTTTACCATTGTTGTCCTACAAGTAGCAATGAGGTTGAGTGTTACGGACTCTGCCAGGGCTCAATCCCTAGTGTATCTTTTTGCTGTTTTTGCTGCATCCCGTTTTCGGCCTGGCACCCTTTTTTTTTTTCCAAACCCCTCCTTTGGTACCATGGGATTTTGGACAACTGGCGCCATGTTGCAATTCGGGCGCCACTTTCAAATACTGCATTTTTCAGTTCTGCCCTCGGGGCTTTTGCGAAAATGCCCCTGGTACCGTACGTGTCACCGGTACTTATACCAGCTCCCCGTACAGTACGGGGACCAGTCTCGTACCAGTTTTCTGCTGCTGTACTCGTACTCAGGTGACTTGCTGTTTCGGCATTCGGAATCCAAGACTTCGACTTTGTGCCTTGCCACTGTGTCTGTGTCCGACCCTCAATCGTGTTGTGTGTGTGCTCTCACTCTCTCCCTCTCTCTCTCCTCTCCCTCGGCTCTCCCTCAGCCTCGCATTCGTCACACTGGTATCGGAGCGGTTCGAACCCGCCCGACCCACCCTGCTTCGCCGTCACCACCTGGCCATCATCAGCATCATCGTCGTGATCGTCGTCGTAGTGCCACGTCATCGTTGTGATCGCCGCAGTCGTGCCACGTCATCATCGTCACCGTCGCAATCGTTGTCGTCGTGCCACGTCGCCATCGCCGTGCCCGTCGTCCTCGTTGCCGCGTCGTGCCATCCTCATCATCGTCGTTGCTACCTCCGCGCAGATACGTAATCGACGACAATTTTTTTATTTTTTATTTTTTTCTTTTTGTCTTCTTCTTTCTCTTCGTTCTCTTCTTCTTCTTATCTTCTTCTTCTTCGTCGTCGTCGTCGTCGCGACTCCGATCCCGCGCCCGCGCAACCTCCCCTCCCCGACTCTCGATCTTCCCCCCCCCTCACGGACCGTTCTTCCCCCGCC
>BFEA01000077.1:540314-579088 GCA_003427395.1 Chara braunii | reverse complement strand
CGTCGAAAAAAAAAAAAAAAAAGGCAACCGTGATGTGTGTATACATGAGAGAGAGAGAGAGAGAGAGAGAGAGAGAGAGAGAGAGAGCAAAGAGCCCTTTCACATTATTCAGACAGCCCTGCTGGTACTTCAAAAGGTCTGCCGAAATTGGCTTGGGTCCTGTCGGCAGGAGAAGGGCAGTCACCGGACGGGTAGCCACTGGACTTGTAGTAAGGAGGGATCAGGCCAGCTATATATGGTGTAGCTTCGAATTGAGGTCCGTGTTTCAGCAGTTATGGGTTACTGACTTACTATACTAACTCGGCATGTGATTTTCAGGGCTTCACTCCACTACTCACCCAATGTGCAAAACTAGAATGAATCTTCTACTAGAAACTGGAACCATACAAGCCATACTTTTTTTCTTTTCTGCAAGCGCTGATGAGTGGAGGGAGGCCCTTAGGGCCACTCCACGTAAGAAAAGGAAAAACAAAAAAACGAGACAGCTACTGTATGTGGAAAACTAGAATGAATCCTCTCCCAGAAACTGGAACCATACAAGTGCGAGGATCAGGCTCCAAGGCAGGCCTCAGGGGCCCGTTTGCAATGAGTGCCGCCCTAAGTGAATTTGAGCCTGATAAAATTACGAGAGGCCCATTGTTGTCAATTTCACATTTGGGGTTCAGGCAGTTGCTTCGCGTCAGTTGGTTTAAGGAACCCAGGCCACGGCCAGCGACACTGTGTATGCCTTTCTTGGAAGCAGGCCCTGGGCTTCATCTGCAGCAGTATACACGACAGGCAGTTGGGAGGCGTAACGAAACGGGGCACAGGGCAGCAGTAGCAGAGGCCCAGCTACGCAGGGCCTACCGGAAGCTTCTGGGCACAGGCCCAGCCCAGCCAGGCAGCACAGCAGGCCAGACATTTTCCATATAGGAAAGTGGCCGCTGCCTGGCCAAGCATTCGGGCACTTTCCATTCATGTGGCAGCGCTGCTTGAGCGGGGAAGTTGAGCCTGCGCTCGCTTGCTGTAGGCTGCGCTAGGCAAGGTGCTCGTGCATGTGCGGTTGTGTGTGAAGGGCGCTGCTGAGGGCAGCGCCATAGCCCAGCTTCCATAGCCAGCCGTGCTTGGGTAGAGAGAGAGAGAGAGAGAGAGAGAGAGAGAGAGAGAGAGAGAGAGAGAGAGAGAGAGAGATGAGGTTGATGACGTGAGGGCGCCTACCTGGTCTTGGCGATAGTCTGCAAGAGGAGACATCTTCATGTACTTCAGTGCTGCTGCTGATGTCAACAGTTCCATTGTCAATTTGTATGCTGGAAGTAGCTGTGTGTTAGTAGTCTGGGCGCTGAGAGCGAAGTACGGGAAGGGCCTTGGATGCTTCTGTTGGTGATGGCGAGAGTATGCTCTCATTGACACTTGGATTCAGTGCTCTGGTTCTCCATTGGTGTATTATTGGCGCAATTCTGCTTTCTGGACAGTGTGATACTTTCTGGCTTTAAATGTGATTTTATAATCTGGAAATCTGTCATTTCGCCATTGCTCAAATTCCTTGCACAATCCATACGTTTATCTTTTCTGCAAGTGCTGATGAGTGAAGCGAGGCCCTTAGGGCCACTGCACGTAAGAGAAGGAAAAACAAAAAAACGAGACAGCTACTGTAGTGTTTGTAGTAAGTTCGTAACCCATAACTTCTGGAACACAGACCTGAATCCGAATCCAGGATATATCGCTGGCCTGCTCGCGGTCTGTCACTGCACATAAGAAAAGGAAAAACAAAAAAACGAGACAGCTACTGTAGTGGTTGTAGCAAGTTTGTAACCCATAACTCCGGGAACACAGACCTGAATCCGAATCCAGGATATATTGCTGGCCTGCTCGCGGTCTGTCAGCAGTTTAATGGACATCCTTCCAAAAGCATGGGGACCCTGCTGATTCTTTGCAGGGGCCCGTTTGGAAAGGAGAATATAATAATATATTCAATGAGCAGAAGTGGCCCCAAAATATTCTTTTTCTGTGCACTTACAACTTCATGATTACCACGGCCTACCCTTTTTATTTTTATTTTAATTATTATTTTGTGAATGCGCTGCATCACGTGTGGGCATGCTCTATGCGGCGGCACGTGCGCAACTTGCGCGCACGTGATGCGCCGCATGTATGATATTTTTTCTTTCTTCCATTAATTCTTTTTGAATAAATTTAATTAATCCGAAATTAATTTAATTCGGAAATACTTCTTTTTTCGAAATCTCACCCTTTCCTTTTTTTTTTGGTAAAATGCATTTTTGAACTCCTAAATTCTTTTTTAATAAATTCAATAAATCCACGTCGGAATTAATTTCTTTATTCGGAATTAATTATCCTGTTTTGAAATTTCAACATTTTCCTTTCAGAAAGTCACTGCAAAATATCGTCTTAAATTCATCAATTATTCTTGAATTAATCCCATTATTCTAGAATTAAATACGAAATTAATATTCAAAATTAAACCCTTATTTTCCCACCTTCATTTTTCAATAAAATTTTCAAAATTCTCTTCATTTTGTATAAAAAAAAAAACCCTTCACCCCCCTCCGCGCCCCGGCATGAAGCGCCAAACCAACACGTCGCGTAAAGCTGCTAAAGCCGCTGCCGCCTCATCCACTACTACCACTTCAGCTGCTGCCGCCTCATCCACTGCTACCACTTCCGCCGCTGCCATCGCCACCACAACCGCATCACCCCCCACCACCCCCATTGCTGAGTCTTTCCAGTATCAACATGTCGCCCATGCACTTCCAGTCTGTCGGTAGTCTCGCTCGTGAACTTGCAGGCGAACAACGAGCCGGCCCCGCCATAGCCACCGACCTCACGGCCATCCTCCAAATGCTCTCCACCATACAAACCACCGTTCAAAACTCCCTCACCGATATGCAAGCCACTATCTCCGCTCTACCCGATCGCATGACCGCCTTCGAGCAATAAGCTCCGACCATCACCGTGTTAACTACAACTCCTACCCCTTCCACACCCGGACCGACCACCTCCTCCACTCCAACCTCCACCACCGTGGCTCCCTCCACCTCTCCTCCTCCTTCGTCATCATCAACCACACTGTCCTCCAGCGACTCTACCCCCCCCCCCCCCCCCCCCCCCCCCCCCCCCCCCCCCCCCCCCCCCCCCCCCCCCCCCTGCCATCACACCTCTCCTCCCTCCCTCCTCACCAACACATCTCCACTCCTATCCTGACCACGTCGACCATTACCTCTATCCCACTCACATACGCGCAAGTCACCAAAATCCCCTACGTGTCATCCTCGACGCTCCTCCCCGCCTTCCCCCAGCCTCCCCCCAACAACATTATCCCTACCAATTTGCGTCTGCACCCACATCTTCTGACTTCAACACCCTCGCTCGCCATGTCCTCAAAACCGGCTACCTGCCCCCATCCCTCCGCCTCCAAGACATTCCCACCTTCTCCGAACACTCCCATGATGACGTTCTCCTCTTCCTCGCCAAGTTATAACAAGCTTTCGAACTCACAACGTCTCCCTGATCCACAGGCTTTCCATGGCCGTCAACAATCTTGTCGACACTGCCCATCGATCCCCCTTCGACGACGAGTTCACAGCCCCTCTCATTGAGCCCGACACCCTCTCCAACTCCTCTGCCCCGGTGTCTCTCAGCTCGGAGGAACTTGACACCATCCAGTTCTTGCGTATGGAATGCAAGGACCGCATGGCTCGACCATTGTCCTCCACCTACCCCCGCCATCTCAAGAAACTCAAGACCGAGGAACGTGCCTACCTGTAGGCCAACAGTGGCTGTGTCTGTTGCCGGCAGCTTGGACACCAGCAAACAAACTGCCCCAATGCCGGCTGGTTCACTTAGCACGTGAACAAACCTGCGACATCCACTCCTTCGAGCGCTGTGAGACCCGGCCCCTCCTCATCATGAACTTTGTACCCTTGATCTCAGAGTGCACCTTACTCCACCGACGACATCCTCTACCCGGTCGGACGAGATCATCACCGCCTCGTGCTCTTCCACCCTCCTCCCCAACCCTTCCTCCATCTCCTTCTCTGATGTTGTTGCTGAACAAGCACGACTCTATCGGCTCGTTAAGTAAGGCCGCGAACAATACCGCCTCACACCTGAACAAGCACGACTCTATCGGCTCGTTAAGTAAGGCCGCAAACAATACCGCCTTAACACCATGATCTCCTCCGTCTTCGTCAACTCCTCGCGATTCCAACCTAAATTCATCGCCGCCTCACTAGGTGTGTCTACACTCAAGTTCCAAGCTCTCCTTGACATCGGTGCTATCGGTAACTTCATCACCGACACTTGTGCCCGCAGATCCGGTCTCCCTTCCATCGGCTATGACTCCCCGATCACCATTCGACTTGGGGACAAGGACTCCGTCGTCGTAGTCGGCCGCAGCGTTCCTAAGACCACAATGATTGTCGACTCTCTCCGCAGTCAGGTCTCGTTTGATGTCATACACTTGATGTGCGGCGTCGTCCAAGGAACCCCATGGCTCGAACGTTTCATGCCCTACTTACTCATCCCACCTTCTTTTGCATTACCACACCCCCCGACTCTACCCTTGACATTCCCTACTTTCCTCACCCTACGTCCCAACCTGCCGCGCCACTCCCCACCAGTTTCTCGACATGGCTCGTCACAACCTCGAGTCTACCTATTATTGTCTTTTCCTTCACCATAAGCGCCCCGAGGACTTGCTTCTGATGGACAAACCCTACCAAGCCCCCCCTTTCGACCCCGCTCTTATCTCTATCCTCGAGAAGTTCAAGGACGTCTTTCTCGAGTCCTTGCCCACGACTACGTCCGGATTGTGGTGCCTCTCATACCATTGATCTGGAACCCGGTCACACTCCATGTCGACCACCCTACCAACTCTCTGTTCCCAAGGCCGAAGAAATGAAGCGACAACTCAATGAACTCCTTGAAAAATGATTCATTAAGCCAAGCTCCTCCGTCTTTGGTACAAGTTGCCTCTTCGCCAAGGAAGGCGGAACCTCTGAACTCCGCATGTGCACAGATTGCCACGCCCTCAACCGGATCACGATCAAGAACAAGTACCCCTTGCCTCGCATCTTCGAGCTTCTTGATCGCCTCCGTGGAGCCAAGTACTTCACAAAAATCGACCTCCTCAGTGGCTTCCACCAAATCCGCATTCGCGAAGAGGATACTCATACGCACTTGCTTTGGGCATTATGAGTTCCTTGTGGTGTCTTTCGGCCTCACAAATGCCCCAGCGACCCTCCAGTCTACTATGAATTACATCTTTCGCGATCTGATCGAAGTCTGTGTCATCGTCTATCTTGATGATATCCGAGTCTTCAGTCCCCTTTTGAGTCTCACCTTCAACACGTTCGCCAGGTCCTCTCTATCCTCAGAGACCAAAAGTTTTACGCCAAGCTCAACAAATGCATTTTTGTTGCCTCAAGTGTAGAATACCTCGGCCACATCATATCCGTTGATGGTATCCGCATGCACCCCTTGAAGTTCACTGCCTTTGTCAGATTTCCCCCACCTACTGGCTTGTTGCAGCTTTGTTCCTTCCTCGGTCTTGCCAACTACTACCGTTCCTTCATCTGCGACTTCTCCAAAATCTCCTACCCCCTCCATGAGCTCACTCGCAAGAATGAGCCTTCGACCTCCTCAAACAAGTCATTACCACAGCCCCTTTCCTCAAGATTGTTGACCTGTCTCGACACTTCTATGTTATCACAAATGCCGCAAACTTTGCAATTGGAGCAGTCCTGTCCCAACACTTCCCCGGCAACATCCCGGACCCCCTCTCCATGAAGGATTTCCCCACCCACTCCGAGGCTCCACCTGGCAAGTATCCTATCGCATTTGCGAGCAAGAAGCTCATCTCCGCGAAGATGAACCATCCCTCCAATGAGAAGGAAGTCCTCGTCGTCATCCATGTCCTCAAAGTCTGGAGCCATACCTCGACGGTCAACACTTCACTATCCGCACCGACAACACCATCGTCTCTAGCATGCTCACGAAGAAAGATATCACACCCCGCCAAGCTCAATGGTTAGACTTTCTCACCCAGTTTACATTTACAATCGGTCACACCCCCGGCAAAAGCAACTGCGTCGCTGATGCCCTCTCTCGAAGACCCGACCAGAATCCCCCTGAGAAAGTCTACTTTGCCATGACTCGTGTTCAGCTACTACCTTCACTCCACCACCGTTATACTCATGGGTACTCTTCATGCCCCGATTTCTCTACCATCTACAAAAAGCTTCACAACCTCGACACTATCCTCGACTACTCCCTCCATGACAACCTCTTGTACATTAACACTAAAGGCACTTCCCGACCTCTTGTACTTTAACACTAAAGGCATTTCCCGACTCTGTATCCCTGACGCACGTGGTCTTCATACCAAACTCTTGGCCGAACACCACGACGCCAAGACCGTAGGACACCTTGGTTTCCAAAAGACATTCCACATCTTCTCTTGCTACTTCTATTGGCAGTCCATCTCTATGGATTTCGTGTGCGGTCTCCCCAAGACCGACCGCGACTATGACTGCATCTACGTCATTGTCTGCCGCTTGGCCAAGCGGGCCCATTTCATCCCTTGCGCCACTTCTCACAATGCCAAAGACGTTGCCACACTCTTCTTCGATCATGTCGCACGCCATCACGGTCTCCCCGAAAACATCATCAGTGACTGTGATCCTCACTTCCCTTCCCAATTTTGGAAAAACATGTTCAAAGCCTACGGCACCACTCTCAAGTACAACACTACATTCCATCCCCAGACCGATGGCCAGACCAAAAATATGAACAATACTCTCCAAAGGATCCTGCGGAAGTATTGTCATCCACACCAGCACCATTGGGACCAGTTGCTCACCGCCGCCGAGATTGCCTACAACAACGTTGTCTGTCCTTCCACTGGCATCTCCCCGTACTACCTTGACCTTGGCTACCATCCCCGCTTGCCCTCAGGCTTCTTGCCCCTCTCACAGCTCAACCCATCCACTCCATGTGCGTCTCTCAATGAATGGGTAGCAACAATGAGCGCCTCCTCAGAGAAGCCACTGATGCCCTTGAAAGAACCCAACAACAACAAGCCAACAAGACCAACAAGCACAAACGAGATATCACATTCAAAGTAGGGGACAAAGTCTGGCTCTCCGCCAAACGCTTTGAACCCGAACATGGCTTGTCCAAGAAACTCTCAAACAAGTGGCTCGGTCCATTCCCCGTCATTGAACAAGAATCCCCTGTAAATTACAAACTTCAACTACCCCCTGACATGAGCCATGTTCACCCTGTCTTGCATGTTGAGTGCGTGAAAGAATACCATGAATCACCTCCACAATTCGCCGACCATTCGTATCCCAGACCTCCATCAATCATGCTACCTATCGGGCCAGAATTCATGGTAGAATCTATCATAGGACGAAGAACAAGTCAAGTATCCGATCACCCGGAACCAATCACTGAATACAAAGTCAAATGGACCAGATACCCAGATGAAGAACCTACATGGGAACTTGTCGATAATCTGAAGAACGCCATGAAACTTGTTCGTGCCTATGACCGTGCTCACCCTGTATCCTAGCTTTATAATACGCATAACACCCATATACCCTGCATAAACCCTGCCTCATTGCTCTGCACACACCCCCTGTACCCTGCAAAACCCCTGGCCCTCGATCTCTCTCTGTCTGATCTACTCTTGCCCCCATCTCGTTCCCCAATGTCCTCTGCCACATCCTCTGTCTCTCTTGTCCAAGCCTTACCTGTGGCTCCTGTGCATTTGGCGATAAAGGATCTTATGGCAAGCGCACGAGGACGATGGTCTGCTGCAGCACAGTTCGAGGAGATTAAGTGGCTGGTTGGCCACCGTGCTCTCCCATTGGCCGGCACCTGGAATCGCAGACTTCTGGAGCAGCACTCTTGGCATGACATCAGGATCAGTCTGCGCCCTGCTCTCCGGATCAGACTTCATCATCAGGATTGTGTACCGGACACACCCTGGCACTTGGACCTCCATCTATTGGACTGCTACACTACTTCTTTCAAGCTGGAAACCTCGCTACTACAGGTCGCAAGCCTGCTTGAGACTGGTTTATGATCAGCGTTCTGTCTATCCATACCAGGACTTACCTCAAGACCTGCTTCAAGCCTCTCACCCAGACCATTTTGCAGAACCTGCGATTTCCCCCCCCACCCCATTTACTTCGAGATCCTCAGAAACCTCAACCCCCGAACACTGCAAAATAATCTTCCGTGTTTTATTTTTGCTCACAGCACCCTTTCGCCCAACGTAACCCTGTAGTTCATCTGTACGACAACCCTGTCCCCACCTCAGATCATAACCATGTAGTCCATCCGTAGGACAATCCCTGTAGTTCATTAGTAGGCAAACTCTGTTCCCTCTCGGTTCAGACCTCTGTAGCCCATCAGTATGCATACCACGTAGCTCATCGGTAGGAAAACCCTGTTTCCCCCAGCCCTTGCTACCCACATTATACCCCTCTCCCTTTTTCTTCCTGCTTCCCAGTGATCGGCCCTGTCCCTTCCTTCACAGGATTCAGCATTATTTTTTGGCAGCTGGGACGTTGCCTTCTTGAGGGAGGGGATAGTGTTACGGACTCCGCCAGGGCTTGATCCTTGGTCTGCGGGTTACCACCTGCCAGCTTGCTGTATTTGTTTTCTTTTTTTTTTTGTTTTGCAATTCTTTTTGTTTTTGACTCTTGCTTTTCTGATTTCGGACAGTTGGCGCCATCTGCATTCGGGCGCCCGTTTTCAATTCCTTCTTTTGGGACTTTCTGATTTCAGACACTTGGCGCTATCCAACATTCTGGCGCCCACTCTCAGACTTCCGATTTCAGTTCCGGCCCTTGAGGCATTTTCACTTTCACCGTAGGGACCGTACTTGAGTCCGGTACTTGGGTACGGACTCAAGCCCAGTGCGGGCACCAAGTTTTCAGCCTCAGTGCTTGTGTTCAGTGCGACGTGGCTTCGACATTGTGTTCGGGAATTCAAGACTGCGGCTTTGAGACTTCTGCCACTTTGTGTCTGCGTCCATCGAGTCGTGTCGAGTCTGCGTTGAGTTGAGTGGGCGTGTCTGTGTGCTCTCACTCTCCCTCTCCCTCCCAGCCTCGCTGCTCTGCCTCTGCCTCGTCACAGGTTGCTTCGGCACAAAGCACACATTTTATGACACAAGAAACACATGCATTGTAGGGGCAAGGAGTGCATGTGGGGCTATTGACACTTCCACGGGTAGGCCATAAGAACACTGAAAACTGGAAGCACAACCACTCTAGATCAAAGTTAGAATAGGCCTGGACCATGAACTGGGCTGGCACAAAAAGTCGGACACAGGCCCAGTCACAAACAGACGAGCTGGGTGAAAATGTGAAACAGTACCTGCCCGATCTCTGAACCGGACAAGTGTGTGCCTGTTCGGACAAATCTTGAGAAAACACAATCTAGACCAGATCATAAGGAACTGGCACGAAACAAAGCTGCACAGATATGCTGCAACCACAAACAATGCACACTGAATGAAACTGAACCGAGAACACACAAAACACTCACACGCCTGTCTGGGAACTCGGTCTCCTAGGGGCCTGATGATGTGTGGCCCTCTCGGCCGGTAGAATGCTGCAAAAGGGCTGAGGCGCCCGAGGGGCCTCCCCAAGAGATGTTGGGGCCCCCATGCCTGTGTGAGAGGTCTCAGCCATGCCTCTCTCTTTCTCTCTCCTGTGAACGTGCACATGCTGTTTCCAATTTTCCCACCCTCGTCTTACCTTTCCAATGGCCTTTTGTTGTGGATAGGGTATTGGTTTATTATGCACTCTCCTGCTGTCCTCTCAAGTGTTCCTGCTGCAGCGTCGTTATGCAACCGATTTCGTGGGAGATGAAGGCACTAGATTTCATGGGAGATGAGGGCACTAGCACAATGCAAGTGGTAATGTTCTACCAACTCTCCAAAATATGAAATACTCCATTTCAGGGAAGTAGGGAGATTGAGATCGTGAGATGAGATGAAGAGGCAAGTACCCAATGGAGGAAATCAATAAGAGTGGAGAGCAAGTAGAAGTTGGATGTTCAGCATTTGGAATGTACTGTACTATTGTGAGCACGTGTTGTGAAAGTTTTTCACGGTGCCAACCAACAAGAAGAACTGTATCCAAGATTTCTCTCACTTCCTGTATCTGATGGCACATTTGGATCTTGGAGTAAAGGAGGGGGGGGGGGGGGGGGGGGGGGGGGGGGGGGGGGGTGTATTCAGCCCTGCCTACGGTGCTGCATGAAGCCTGACCGATGAAGTATGGCATGTGCGTGGATGTGATTTGTGCGGGTGTTGGCTGAAACCTTACCCCGCCCATGCACAAGCTAAGTTGGAGAACATGTACTGACTTCCTCCAGGGTGAGCGGTGATGGAGAGTTGCTCATCGTGGGCGCCATCCATGTAATGGTTGGGATCTCCCTCTGCGGGAAATGTAGTAGTAGTTCTGATCCTCCTCCAGGGTGAATGTTATACTATGTGTGGCAGTTACACGTGGTCATGATGCAAATGTAGCCAGCTCAGATGGTCGGCAGCAGATTCTGCATGCTGCGATGTGCCCCACCTTCGAAGAGTGACAAGAAGCTGGATTCACCTTCCCGTTAGCAGTTTTCTGAGTTCGTATTGGTGTTTTGCAGGCTGGCAAAGGAGGGGAGCTCACTCATGATGAAACAACAATTATCAGTGGAGCACTTGACCTGACTGGAAAGGTTTGACCTGAATGTCCTTTCCTAGTTTTCAGTCCTGGAGCACTGTTGCTATTCCTGCCTGTTTATTTTCTTCCTCGTGTTCCTTGTCGCTGGTCTTTCTGCTTCCCTTCTCCCGTCCCCGTTGATCACCACCTTGCCTTCTGTCTTAATTGAATGTAATGTGTGTGGGCTTGCACATTTCCAATGTGATGTTGATGGATGGGGGCAACTACGGGAAGGAGGAAAGTCCTTCTGCACACAAGCACCATAAACCCAGCAAGTAATTGACAGCACCTTGGAAGTGTTGTGGCGGTGTATCTAAGCGAAAAAAATTGCCCTTCTCTCAGTCTAGAGCTGATCTTACAACTCAATGATGGGATTTTGTTGTGGGTGGTCCTGTCCAGCAAGTAATTAACAGCACCCTTGAAGTGTGAGAGCTTGCACATCTTGTTTCCTGATATGATGTCGCCCGTCGAGGGTAGGTAAGGGGAGGAGGACAACTCCTGCGTGCAGATTACCTTAAACCGGACTGTGTGATGAGCCTTGTGTCTAAATGAAGAATTAGAAGGTTAGATCTCACAATAGAGATCTCTGAAGGATTTGTTTTTAGATGCTGCAATGGGTCTTCCTTACCTTATTATTGAGAGTCTCCTGACTCTCCTCGTTTTATGCGGGCTAGAGATCATTGCGCCAATGAACATTTTGCACATTGTCAGCAAGGATTGAGATGATTCTCTCTTATGATATTCATTGAAATAGGTTGATTCATGTTTTCAAAGTTTTTCCCTGCAGACCCAGATCTGCTTCATGGTTTCTCAATCTCTCTGTCTCATGTCCTTTTGATTGTCAGTTTCACGTTCCTTTTTTTTTTCTGCAGACTAAGTATGTGTACGCTCTATGTGTCTGTTTGCATTCTGTGTATGCCAAGATTAGATTGCAAAGGAGGCAATGACACCGATCGAGTCAATGTTTTCACTGGACGTCAATTCTCGGCTTGACAGGTGGGTACTATCTGGATATGTTTTCCCTAGGAAAGAGTCTGATGCTGACGCTGTCACTACATGGGGTTTTGGTGTGTTGAAGAAGTATTTCCCTCCCAAAACTAATGCGGTCGATGGGGCCGGGTCTGGCCTTGTCTGCCCGCCATGTACCCTAGTCCGTGAACTCCCATGGGTAGTAACCTCTGAGTAAGGAGAGCCCTTCTTCAGGAATTGAGACTTTCGGTCGTTAAGGTTTTCCTATAGGTGAGGGCATACCTTCAGTGATCCGCTGAGCTCGCTGAAGGTCTTCCACCCCTTTTGGCAGTCAAACCACAAGTGCTGCCTTTTGTCGTTGGAAGTGAGTGTCGATGGCTTGCCCTGTGTTGTTCAAAATCCATTGATCGTAGAAGGCTGGTTGTCTCAAGACCTCTTCTTTGGCAGCTGGTTCCCTCCTTGGCTGGGAGGATTTCCCCCAAGGTATCTCCAGTAATCGCCACCCTGATCCTGTTCTTTGTCTCCCTCCATTGCTGCTTTGTTTGGGCCCTTCATAGCCCATCTTTTGTTCATGATCCAATACAGTCCTAGCATGTTGCTCCGGGTTAAATATTTCGCTATTGATTGCTCCCCTGGAGGCGAAATATTACCCATGGAAGCTTGTGGTTCGAGATTAGTTTCAGTATCCATTTGGTCTGCAAGGCTTCAATCTGGGTTTCATGTCTCGTATTCTTTACCCCCCAGTTGATTTCTTCCACGCCAGTTTGGAGATGAAGTGATGCTTAGAAGGGTCACCTGTCCAAAGGAAAGCTGCTGCTTTTCTTCTTAGATGTGTTTTCAGCTTGGCCCCAGGACTCCATATCGGTCCTCTGTACCGTAGCTTTGGGAAAATGGAAATCAGTCAGGATCAGCACTCGCCTGAAAAGTGATGTGTAAATGTTCGACCAGGTAGGACCAGCTGCCAAGCTTGGATAGCATTCTGGTTAATATCATTGGTGCCACTGAATGAGAAGGGTCAGTCATGGTAATCTAGATGCCAAGAGATCTAAGCGGTTCCATCATGTCCACCCAAGTCATGCCTGGAGGGGATAGCTTGTGGCCTGCTCGACTGGGGATCAGCAGCTATAGCCACCAGCTTACTGTTTTTGGCCAATCGATCTTCATTGCTGAGGCAAGTTGGACTGCATGTATTGCTCTTGTTAGTACTTCGAAGGAAGAGTCTGAAGCTCTGATTACGACCATGTTCTCAGTCTTGTGACACTCGTTGGACTGATGTGTCTTTGTGAAAAACGTAGGCCATTGCTTCCATAATAAAGAGATAAATAGGTGCTGCTAGTGAATCTCCCTGGATCACAGACCTGTTGCATGTTATATATGTCAGTGAGTTATGGGCCTTATGGCTCTTAACCTGGACTTTTCCTTGTTCATCTGCATATAATATTCTGAGTTCGGCTACATGCCGAGCCACATGGACTGCGTCTGCCTGAATGACCCAGCCTGGCAATATCTGGGCAAAGTCCCAGGCAAGGTCCTGGACAGCCCTAATGCAAACAGAAAAAACAAAAAAATCCGGGGTAACTATCTTGTGAATCGGAATTCGACATCGAATGGGAAAAATGAAATCATGTCACATGACCCACACCCATATTTGCTCACTTCAACTCCCTTCAACTTACTAACTCTATTTATTTTATTTTATTCGCCACAGAGACCCCAAAGTGAGACATCACCAAACTCAAATTTGGGCACATCTCCAAACAGCTGAGAGGACCCGACGCTATGGAGGGCCCTACCCAAGTATCAGCTCTGATTCACGCAGCTATAATGGTAACAGCAGGTGTTTTCATGATTGCAAGGTGTTCTCCCTTATTTGAATACGCACCCAACTTGTGACCCAAGGCTTTAATTGTGATTACTTTTGCAAGCTAGTCCAGAACCTCATTGACGCGTCGCAGTCGACAGATACAGACGACGCCAGTCTAGTAGTACTGCAGGACAAAAATATATCATCAGGCTAACCTGGGCAGGGGTGAGGGATGGTACATCCTTCGTCCAGGAAGTAATCAATGCTGGTCACTTGGGCCTCTCAATCATAATGGGGAGGAGCGTGCGTGAGTAACCATTGCAATCCGTTCTGACTTGCCGGTGGAATAGGGACTGGACTGATGCTTCTCCCCAGAATGGATATGGAGCCAGGACCATAAGGCCTCTTTTTCATATGTCACAGTGCAAGGGTTTACCCCTCGGCTAGGGCCTTGCAGCAGCGGCATGCAAGCCCTAAGTGAAGGCGGCCCCCCTGAATCCCAATGTGCCCTGAGTTCGTCAATGTTTGCAAATCTTGGTGGGTGCCAGACAGTTGCCACTCGCCAGTTGGCTACATCTGCCTTGCTCGTGAGAATCCAGAATATTCGCGGCCTTCCAGGCTCTTCCAGCAACGTGGTCTAAGCAGGGAGCACCGGACGTTTGTGCCTGGGCGGTTCTGCAAGCCTAACCAATTCGGTCCCAGGCCACTGTCTGAACGGGCCTGGGCGCAGACACGTTGGCCGAGACTGAAGCTACTGGAAACTCAGTCTCATGTGGGAAGCAAGTGGAAAGCGCCCGCCACTTTCCATATAGGAAAGGGCTGGACTCCAGACGAGATATTCAGGCACTTGCAAGCGCTGCTGGAGCGATCGCTCGTGGGCTGCTTGCTGCGCTATCGCTGGTGCTGCATGCACACGCAGACGTGCAGGTTGCAGGGCGCTGCTGAGGGCAGCGCCATAGCCAGCCCCCATAGCCAGTCTTGGCTTGGATATAGCCAGTGGAGGTGGTGGTGGTCTTCGTGTTTGAGGGTGAAGACGTGGGTGAGAAGGTCGAGGGAGAGAGAGAGAGAGAGAGAGAGAGAGAGAGAGAGATGAGGTTGATGATGTGAGGGAACGTACCTGGTCTTGGGGATGGTCTACAAGGGTCGACTGCTGATGTCAACTGGATGCATTGTCAATTTGTAGGCTGCAAGTAGGCTGTGTAGTAGTAGTCTGGGCGCTGAGTGCAAGTGGGAGGAAGGACTCTGGGTACATATGTTGGTGGTGGCGAGAGTATGCTTTCATAAAGAGTCTCATTGACATTCAGATTCAGTGCTTTGGTTATCTGTTGGTGGAATATCAGTGCATTTCTGCTTTCTGGACAGTGTTGGACTTGCTGGCTTTCAATGTGATTTTTCTTTCTGGATTTCTGTCATATCGCTCTCTCTCATTTTCCTCGCAACAGAATGCCCCACCATCATGGCATCACGAGTGTTTTTTTTTTTGTTTTGTTTTAAGGCTTAAAGTTTATAAACCACCAGCACCTCACCCATGCAAACTTGAGAATTGAAATTGTGTCAATCCAGGTTCTTCACATAAACAGTGCCATCTAGCCAAAATAGCTGGCAGCACCAGCCAATAAGTATTGCGCTGACGGTTCAGTTTTGCTTGGCATGCAATGCAAATCTGCATCGGGAAAGAGGTCTGGAGGTACTGGTGTGAAATGAGCCAAGTACTCGTCAAGTTCAACCTCTCATACATCAATGAACATTCACATGAGAGTTCACACGCGAGAAGCCAAATCGAGATACAATCACCACTTGAAGATGTCCTCACATGCGAGAAGCCAAATCGAGATACAATCAACACTTGAGGATGTCATCTCCAATATTATTATCAATATACAAGAATGTTTGTCTTCAGCGGCTCTGCCACACACACACGCACACAACGGATCGCAATCAGGTGGCGGCTATGGTTTCTCTCCTCTCTCTCTCTCTCTCTCTCTCTCTCTCTCTCTCTCTCTCTCTCTCTCTCTCTCTCTCTCTCTCTCTCTCNTCTCTCTCTCTCTCTCTCTCTCTCTCTCTCTCTCTCTCTCTCTCTCTCTCTCTCTCTCTCTCTCTCTCTCTCTCTCTCTCTCTCTCCCACCCACCTAGATCGTCACCCTGGATACACCCACTCAGGTATGCTTACACCTTGGCGGCTATGGCTGTTGTCCTCCTGCTCTACTGCTAACCTACCTATGGAGTCACCTTGGCGTGCGGTGCCCAAGTTGTCTTAACGCACAAGCAGCAGCAGCGCTTCCGCATCTCGCAACTGAACAAGTGATGAGCCGCTGCACTGTAGCAGCTAAATATAGGACTTGGCCTGGCTTGGCTTGGCTTGGCTTGGCCTGCTTCAGACCGGTACCGGTGTGAGGAAACCCGGGGAGGGGCGCCTACCGCTCGCGGAAGCAACGTCTGTCACTCGCTGCGCCCGCTACCGAGGTCCTCAGCGAGCGGCTGGGACCTGGAGTTTGCGCTGCCCTGCCAAGCCTGAGCTTAATGACTGTTTTTAATGCACACAAGAAGTGACTAATATCACCCTACCGTCCATCAATAGAGGTTACCGTACTAAGCTACAACTCTCTCCCAGTCTCCCGTCCCCAACAACAGATCTGCAGGACCAATAGTGAGTCTTTAACTGCAAGCTTGGGAAACAAAAGATTCTTACCAGTTCTCACTTTCGCACCTATTAAGCCGAACCCCCATTCACCCCTGAGGCATACCTCTTGTTTCCCCCAACGAATCTGTGAGCACGCTTACACTTCTTAACCTTACCACAGTGTTTCACGATTTGGTTAAAGACAGTTGAAGTTTGATCTTAAACAAGGAATTTAAATTAATAAACAGACGAATAATTTAATGAATAAATAAATCGTGATAGGCGCTCTCACGGACAGCAAGCATTTTCCCGTAGTTTCTCCCCACCTCTTCTATCTTTGAGTGAGCAGCCACTCACTCATCCTCTTCAACCGCCTGCACACTGCCGCACGCTTGTGCCCTCACACTCTCTCACTCTCAATCTGCTCACTCACTCTCTCTCTCCCTCTTTCACTCATTCTCTCTCTCTCTGCCTGCAGTCTCTCTTTCTCGCTGCACAGTCCCGTTTCACTAAGGGATAATAATCGATTCAATCACCAGTGGAAATGGCGAATCCCGCAAACCTCGTGTCACTGAGGTATAATGACTGGTTCAATCACCAGCAGTGCTGGCGAATCCCGCTGGCCCGCTTATGCTCAATAAAATAAATAAAACAATTAAATAACATAAATAAATAGGATTTTCTCTCTTTCAGTGTCCTCTCTCACGTACAACGCCTCACACGCTCACACATTCTCATAACCCCGTGCTCTTGCACTCTTGTTGCTCTCTCACACTGTTTCCCTCTTCACTCACCTCTAGCCCCACCGATGACTGATGGTAAGAGCTGCGGTGACTGCATCTGGTGCACTTGCACAAACGGGTAAGAAAGATGCAGCATACATGCTGACATGGCTGTAGCCCACTTGCTCATGCCAACGGGCACGAACCAGTGCCCGTTCATGTGTCATGGTCCTCCTTCCATCTTGGCCATCCTGTTGACATCATCTGCTCCCCCATAGCTGCCGTGTCATCAGCAGCATCTCATGATTGAGCACGGGGTCCATCAAACCCGTTCGTTGCACTTGCTGTCATTCACTGTCCGTGCGCTGTGGTCCCCCCAGTCGCCCCAGTTCCCGAATGTCCCGAATCCTTCCGCTGGCCTGCCCTATATTCCCTCAAGGCTGTGGCCTCAGCCCAGGGAGAAAACCTCAGTCCCCCGCTGGTGGTACCTGTTCACAACTGAAGGCTGGCACCGCCCGTACCTGCAGCACCAGGCCCACAAAACTGGAATATTATCCCCACCAGGCTCGGGCCCAGTATCCCTGGGCCAGCACTCCGTGATAATTTTGTCGAACTGTAGATAGGCCATGCCGAACCAAAACCCATACCTGAAACAATTGTTCAAACTGCAGTGGCTTGACTCAGTGTCGTGCAGGTGCCGATTAAGAGAACCGCAGTTGTCCCGAAGTGGACTGGAGTACCGTATTGAAACGCCCAGTACCGTGCCTGTTCCGAACCTGCAACTGACCCTCCCTCCGATGTTACCAATGCCCTTACGCACCCAAAGGGAGTACGGGTCCGCTTACTCAATAAATTCCAGAGAATCAGGTAAAATCGAGTGAGCGATTGTAAATGACAAAAATCAGTTTAAATCGATGCAGGCGAAGAAAATAGATGATCTTCGGCTAAAATTCATCAAGGGTAGAATTTTATAAAATATGATCAAATAATGAAATAATCATTTTTTCCCTTTTCTTTTATCATTTTTATTTTTTTCCCCATTTTTAATTTTGTTATTAGTTTTAATGAGAGTCGAAGGTTCATCTCCCCGCCAATTGCCCAGCGCAAAAGAAGGGCGTCGAGGCCTCGCGCCATATCCCGAGTTCGCGGCTGCCCCCATCAGGAACAGCCTTAGAACGAACGAACACGATAGACGTCACGCGCGGCAGGCGTGGGTGTTCATCATGTTGATTTCAAGGGTCAATTTTTATAATCGTTGGGAGGGATTTTAGGGATCCCTTTCCGACCCCTAATTTTTTCCGACAGTTCTGATGAAAAGGCCGATTGATTCCTCCCTATACACTTAAGGCCCAATCCTTTGAATTTCGGGTGGCCGACTGGTTTACGGCCGCCCGACACCGGTCGGCCGCGACCTGTCTGCTGCAAACATTTTGTCGGTCCGGTAGCTTCTGACTTTCCTGGGACATGCTGCAAAGTTGGACTTGGGACTGTTGGACTCTTCTGGACTTTCCCTGTCGGGTACCGGACAGACTTCTACCGACCTACGACGCTTTAGTCCCGACACCTACTGACCTACGACACTTCGGTGTCTAGACCCTACGGCCCACCCTATGGCACGGCCCTGGGACGTGGAACTTGTCGGGACCTTGGGACTGGGACTGAGTGTTCGCAGCGTGAATCCTCTCAGGTGGTTTAACCTCGTTTCTTGGCTTTCTGGGTTAACCTGACCTGGGTGGGTCCATGATGCCCAGGCCCCGGTGGCCTGGCTGGGCAAGTGGACCCCGGCTACTCCGGTATTCTACATTATCAAATTTCTAACCCATTTTTTGAAATCAGGGCAAACTCCTGTCTTTTCCCTGCATTGCTAATTTGCTGCAGAAAACTTCAGTTGATCTGGTCTTAAGCTTTTCTCAAACAAACAAGGCCAAGGTTTTGCGAGGTGAGCTGCATGACAGGAAACTGTCACGTGTGGTTCGGAGGACAGGCGTTTTGTGCTGACCCCTATCCTACATCGTGATATCTTTTTTTTTCTCGATGGTGATTCTGATCTTCGTGTTATGGGTGTTGGCTTATGTTTTATGACATTTTCACTATATGGAAAACCCGATTCCGGAGAGTATTGCTCATGGAACCACTATCGAAATCATTTGGACCATTTTTCCTACTATTATACTCGTGTTCATTTAAATACCATCATTTGCTGTACTGTATTCCATGGATGAGGCAGTAGATCCTGCAACTACTATCAAAGTGATCGAATAGGATGGCTGCGTTCAGGAGGAAGACCGAACGCGCCACAGGTTAGCGCAACTTTGCTGCAGCGCTATGTTTCACTCCACGCCGCCACGCCATCACGCCGAGTAATGCCCCCCGAGTGAGCTGCCCTCCACGTGCAAACGGGGAGAGCCGTGCCACATGAGTGCGTGGGTGTAGCTTAGCACCTAGGTGTACAAGGCTTCTAGCTGCATCTGAGGGAGAAAAATCACTGTAGCTACCACATCGTTTGTTTATCAGAACGGAAGGTGGGATAGCGCCTACAGGATCGTAGATCCTCTTCGAGTTGGAAGAAGGGAGGCAAAGGAGGCGATAAGTTGTGGGAGATTCGGACATAATTTGGCCGCCTCCACGGACAGAATCTGGCCGCTTCAAGACATACCCCAAGCTTCATATGGGAGATTAAGAATCGCGAGCGGCTACGGGAGCGAAGGGGAGCGAAGGAGGGAGCTACAAGACAAAGGACTACAAGACAGAAAGCTATAACGACTTCTCTGGGGACATTGAAGAGGGATAGGGGGAGGGGGATACTATACGACCGCTCGCTGGAAACGGACAAGCGGTGGGATAGGGCCCACAGGGATTTGATTCCTCTACGAGGAAGGTGAGGAGAGGACATACGAAGGAAGAGCGCTACGACTGCTCAGCAAGGGGAGATGCCCTAAAAAGGAAAGGAAGATTCGGGCCTCGAAAACTCGAAGCATCTTACCGAAGAGGAATAGGGAGATACAATATATTTGGAAGAAGGCTGTCCTTCTTTTGTCGAAAGACGTACGCGACAGATTTAGCAAGGGCGGTTTTCGACGAGTTTGTGCACTACGATTAGTAAGGGTGAATGTAACTGCAAATAGCGGCCAAGAGAAGACAAGCTGGATTCTTCCTTCAAGTGAGATAAATCCAAAACGTTCAGGGCTCACACTGATCATCCACTGACCATCCACAACCCTAACTATCGACTCATTGCCTACCTTCCCCCTCACACGACATTCTACCTGCTATCTTCTTCTGCACCCCATCTGACAACACGCCCCCCCCATAGCCACGTAGATAGAGAGAAAGGAAAAAAAAAAAAAAAAAGACCCCGAATTACTATGCTGCTAACCCTCCCCTCCATCGAATCCCATACACCTCGCTTTCTGCATTGCTGACTGCTTTGCGGTCTACTTGCTTCCCCCCCACCCCATTAGGTGGGCAACTATTCATTCTCTCAAGTCTTAGCCCAAGTCTTAGCCCTCGCCTAGCCCTCGCCAAATACCCACTTCTTCCCAATTCGTCCCACACGGCCACTTCTACCTTCCCACCTCGGTCTGACTCCTCCCTTCTCCCTCCCTCTTTGCTCCACATTTTAGCTGTTAACGGAACCTCACCAGAAGCTAACAAAGCTAGCCCCTCCACAAGGGTAGCCGAGTCAAGCAGCCCACCCTACACTGGTTCTGCTTTCATGGCCAGTGCAACTGCAGGCCGCGAAGCGGCCTCTCTCAAACAAGCTGTTCAGAATGCCACCTACATGCACCGCAACCAACAAATGGATAAGACAACGCCGAATATCATTGACAACGAAGCACTTAAATTCTTGATTGAAAAAACAAAAGTCGAAGGCGAACCAATCACAGAAAAGCAAAAAACAGAAAGGAAAGAAGAAGTGATTGTATGGAAGTACCCTGATGGGAAAATACCCGAACTGGATTATCTCCACGAAAGGCACGGAGTGGTTTTCAATTTTTCATTCAATGGAGCAGATCTCATGCCGACAGAGAAGAGAAAGTGGATCATAGAAACAATCAAGAAGGAGGCTAAACTCAAACATGTTGGGGGTCGTAATAACATCATGGTGCTCTTCAACAATGAAGATCACGCACGGATCGCAACAGAAATGCAGTCTAGGAACTACAGTGGTTTGACCTGTACGATAACCAAATGGAAGAAACTGTCTGCTCAAAGGCGAAATCCTACTTTCACGGTTTCATATAAGCAAACATTGATGAAAGAAAATTTATGGGTACAGTTCGACAACATTCAACCGGGATTCCAAGGTTTGTTAGTGGATAGACTGGAGAGACAGTATCCAGCAAACAAAATCCTCAAATGGATCCTGCCGACTCCAGATCTTCTAGCACCGCATTGTGGATCCATGACGGCCTTACTAGAAGTCAAGACAGATGACCCCCTGTTTTTTCCACTGACGTGGAAATTCCAGATCGAGAACAGAGTACTAGAAGTTAAAGTCTCCACCAAGACCTCCCCGATCTGTTTCAGATGCAGGGAACGCGACCATATGGGAATCGATCCGAATTGCCCGAAGTTTCCAAAACAGTCGAAGGAGCGAAAACTCCATCCCAACGTGCTCGTGGAAGTTGAGGATGCCCTTGGCACCTGGTTCATCGTGGATTCCAACTACGATGGCTGGGTGTTTGACGACAATTTGGATGACCCAGATTGGGTGTGGCACTACACTGATCAAGAACCTTCAGTGAAAAAATCCAACATTTCCCCCCCTGCAGACAGCAGATGGCAGAAGAAAGCAACAGGAAAAGTAACAGGGAATGCAACAAAGATAAACACCAACCCAGTAATCGACTCAGGAGTGGTTAGAGAAGAAAAAGCCAGGGAGGACCTGCTGTGGAACTTGGACACAGTCCAAGAACAGGCAGAGCAGGAATATAGCAAATAACTAGCAGCTTTTCAAGAATTGTTGATACAGATGGAACGAGAAGCCCAAGAGGGAAGGGCCAAAACACAACAGATAGTAAACGCACGCTGGACGAAGTAGACTCCCAGAGGATGACAAAGGTGGGTCTCAAAAAGAGGAAGGCAATGAACGGAGATGAGAAGAAGGGGACAGAACAGACCCAGGCAGAAGAGGGAAGGAGGGAAGGAGAGGGAAGGAAAATTACGGTTTCTGATTCCCTCGATGACAGTACAGATAACAAAGCAAGCAAGGGCAGTGAAGAGACAGGGGGGGCAGCCGGGGATAGTGCGTCTGAGCCCCAGCGGTCTCTTCAGTGGCTGAGGGAATATATTGAAAAGGCCAAGAGGGAGAGAGAGCATGTGTTTGACATCAGAGCAGCCTGTCTGAAGCACATTGAGAGATCCCAGAAAAATGGGAAGAATGAGACAATCGTTGACATTGAGAGGTCAAAAAATCAGTATGACACGCTAAAGAAAGAAAAGGTAGAGGAATTCTCTGAATACACTGCCTTCAGATATGCAGAAAAAAAGATGGCGAGAGAACAAGGCGTAGCAAACAAAGACAAGACAGTTCTCAACACCGAGGACCACTTCCAGGATTTGCGCCCAAAGAAATGCAAGACAGGGAAAAATCAGAAAAAGAAGGAACCCCATTCAGATCAAACAGAGGCAGAAGAGGAATCAGCACGCTCACTTTTGGAAAAAGAAGTGGATGTGGTGGTGTCCCAAACAAAGAAATTAATAAAATGGAATGCAGAGTACACACCAGAGTTCACGACCATTCAACACATTGTCAATGGGGAGGCACCAGATGTAGTGGCCTCGGCCAAATCAGCACGATTGACATTGATGGACACTCGCCCGCTGATTGCGGCCAGTTACGTCGAGAAAGAGGGAGAATGGCAGATCGCCACAGATGTGTCCTTCACAATCCCAAGGATTGAGGAAGGACAAAACGTTGACATTATTCTTCAAGAAAAGGTAACAGAGGGGTACCCACTGGGCGTGTACGAAACAGTTGCCCTGGACGATGGTTTGGAGGACAGATCCTCCCAAGCAGGCTAGGAGGACCAGCAAGATCATCATATGGAGAGAGACACTCCCCTCGCGCCTTCTCCCCCCTGATCGCAAAACTGTCAGAGGAAACCAAACTGAAGAGTGGGATGATGTGGAGGTCATGGAGAACAGTAATAATGATTTCGTACAGCGTGCTGGCGGGACCCGGCATTCCAGCGGAACTGCTGGCGGTCTCGGTGGCACAAGTCTTGACTCATGGGATTTCGAAGGGAGACAACAATCTGGACTCAAGGGCGTTCGCCATCGATCTGGACAGATATTACAAAAGCGATTGCTCCAAGAGTGATATGGAGAACTGGGAAGATGAGGACGCGAGAGTAGGATAAAAACCGACCCTTGTCACGGGACAGGGAACCAACGGAAGTGTGGGGGAATATAAGCTAGACGATTCTATTACCACGGTGCATCAGGACCCGTCGGGTGATGCCTCGACAGAGATGTGCGAGCGATCAGGACCCCTCCTAGGATGTCTACACCATGAACATACCTCTCCCTCTTCCCTGTAGCCCCAATGATGGAGATTTTTAGAAAGGGGGCAAACGCAAAGGAAGACCGGATGGATTGGAAGGCACAAGGGATAGTCATTAGGAGCTGGAATGTCAATGGTCTCGGAAATATTATCGACAAAGAAGGAAAAATGAATGATATAATCCAAGGACTTACTGTTCACACAAATAAACTCGTAGACATCATATTGCTGCAGGAAACTCACCTCACTTTCTCAGCAGAACAGAACAAAACTCGAAAACTCTTATCAAGGAAACTAGGAGGAATGAAGGACGAAATATGGTCCTCGGATAATACATCAAGCACGACAGGAACAACCATCCGTATACCCAAATCATTCCGTCTATACACGGCAGGGTCGATAGTGGGTAAAGAGTTAGACATGGTAGAGGGTAGATGGTGCCTTATAGATGTAAAGTAGGAGGAGGAAGAGTTCGGACTAATCAGTGTCTATTCACCAAACGGCTCTCTAGACAGATCGACATTTGTAACGAACATCGGTCATTTGATCCCCCCTTTGTCGACCTGCATTTTGGTAGGTGATTGGAACGCAACAATAGACCCTACCATGGATCGTATAGCTAGGTCCTCGGCTGGTCAGCCTACACAGGAGGCGGTGCCCATCCAAAAGTTGATGATGGACTACAATCTAGAAGAACCATACCGGACCTTGCATCCGGGAACGAAAGCCTTCACATTGGTTAAAAAGAACCATGCCCACCATATAGCTTTCTCCTTCATTGACTATTTCCTGATCTCAGGGACACTAATGGGGACGACTAAAAGCGTCGAGATCCTGCCCCTCGCACTGTACCCGGGTCTGGACCACAAACCCATCGAAATCATAATCAGTTTTGAACAGTACATCAAAAAGGGGTCCAACTTTCACAAACTCAAGAACTCCTTCCTACTGAGCCAGACTTTTCAGGAAGGAGTTTAGGATTGTTGGCATAATTTGAGGGGCGCCTACCTACCCACACAGGATCGGTGGGAATGGTTTCAAGAAAACTACTCCACATTATCACAGATCGTGGCTAGAATCTCAAGGAATTTAGCGTCCGACAAGAAATAGAGGAAACAAGCGCTGGAGAGAGCCTTGAAGATCGTAGAGACTAATCTTATGGATAACCCCTCCTCTGCACTTTACACAGGCATTTTCGAGAAGGCGAGAGAAAAACTCACTATGTGGAGATGGTGGGAACTGAAGGAAATGCAAATAAGAGCTAAAATGAACGAATATGAGCTATGTGAGTCAATGTCGAAACACTTCTTCGCAAGAATCAAAGCAAACTCAAGGGCCAACACGATAGAAGGTTTGAAAACCCTTGCAAATCCAACTGAAACAGTGACAGATAGTGAAGGAATGTTGAATGTAGCCAAGAAATTCTATGAAGAGCTTTATCACACTAGGACCCCTATGCCTACGCCGCCCAACACGAGAGAGGCGCAGACTAGGATGCTGCAATACCTGGAACAAACGATATCTCAAGAACAAGCAGAAGCCCTGGACAAGCCCATCACCATTGAAGAACTGCAATTTGTTGTACAAAATATGAACAACAATAAAGTCTCCACGAATCGACGGATTGACAAAAGAATTCTGGGAAAAGTTATGGCCGCTCTTAGGGGGCGATTTAATAAGCTTCTACGATGACAGCTGGCTCAAGGGGGGACTGGGAAACCAACCGAGCTGCAGTGTAGTCACTTTGCTATATAAAAAAGGGGAAAGAGAAGACATCAGGAACTATAGACCCATCTCGCTTCTAACACTTCCCTACAAGATCCTAGCCAAAGCTCTAGCCTTTCGAATCCTAGACCTGACAGTCATAGTTTTGATATAGACCAAACAGGCTTCATCCCTGGGAGATACGTCCTGGACAACGTACTGACCCTCAGCGAAGCGGCCAACAAAGTGAGAGAAAAAATGATAAACACAGCAATGCTTTTTTTTTTTTTTGAAAAGGCCTATGACCAGGTCAACTGGGCCTTTCTCAATGCAAGCATGGAGAAGATGGCAGTGGGTCCGAATTTTAGGAAGTGGGTGCGCATTCTGTATAATGACGTCATAGGGTGCGTCCAAGTCAATGGTCTGCTCTCTGATTGTTATCCAATATCTCGGGCAGTTTGCCAAGGGGACCCACTAGCTCCCCCAATCTTCCTCTTCATGATGGAAGCAATAGCACCATTCCTACGCAAAGACCCCTCCATACACAGACTACCAGCGGTCAATGTAGGAACAGCCCACCACCTACAGTTCCCGAAGGTAATAATGTTTGCGGACGATCTCACGGTTCTCATAAGAGCTTCAGACTCGCCGTTCAGTGCGTTCGTAAGAGCAATGGAAGCGTTCAGACTGGCATCAAAAATGAAGATTAATTGGAAGAAAACAATTGGCTGGTGGCTATCGGAGGAAGAGGCTCCCCAACTTCGAGGCCCTGAGGCAGACATGACATGGGAGACACCGGAGACCCCTACGCGATATCTAGGCATCTTGCTGACAAAGGACGGCTTTGCCCCTCAGATGGCCCAAAATATACTCGCAAAAAAAGTTTCGGGCCGGCTTTTCTCGGGTTTCTTATCAGCTCCTCCAGGCTCTCCCACTTCGTGGCCTTCGAAGGAAACTTGTATCTTTCTTTTACTAATTCATCTTTGTTTATGCTACTCACTATTAGTTTAGTTTGGGTAGATGGGGTAACACATTCACATCATTGCTGGGCCGTGCACTAGCCATCAATATATCTATTTTCTCAATGATGTGGTATATAGCATCAATCTGGACAGTTCCGGACCATACAATCAAGGAACTTAACCGTAAAGCAAGGGCATACTTGTGGTCGGGCGACCCCAACAAAGAGAACTGCATACCAAAGAGAGCTTGGCACTACATTACAAGGAAACCAGCCAAAGGAGGTCTTGGTATCATAGACCCCAAACAGGAAACCAAAGCCTTACAAGTTAAATGGATAATCAAACTTCTGGCTAAACCTGGTACGACATGGAAAAAACTGGCCTTGGATAGCATCAGGGGCCTAGCACCCATAGCCTCACCAGCAAACATGTCTGGTCTGTTCTGGGTAATGACCAAGGAATGGAGTCCAAGTACAGGGCGCAGAAATCAACGAAGAGGAACCGGTCCAAGCGAAGCTAGGCCCCCTACACCATATTGGACTGCATTGCTACGGATATGGCGGGAAGTTATGCCGAAGAAGGTGGGTAAACCCAAATCCAAAGACGAGGTACTGAGGCAACCTCTGTTTGGTAATCCGTGGGCGAGAGACGAAAGTGATCACCAACTATCCCTTAAGCCTAGAGGAAGGAGATGGCTATCTTGGATCAAACATGGTGTTTGGAAAGTGAGCCATCTGTGGAATGAGGAGAGAAAGGACTGGGTGACAAAACAGGATCTTGCCTCCCAGCTCAAAGGTTGTCACCGACGAGACGAGTAGCTACAATCCATTATCAACTGCATCCCAGAAGGCTGGAAGGAATTGTTGTGTGAAGTCTCAACCTGGACATCGGGTGAATGGGAAGTGAGGATACAGGATTTAACCCCATCAAGGGCCTATCAATTCTCCCATAAACAGCAAGGACCGGATACCCTGGCGGTGTTTACTTCTTTCCCAATTACCCCCTCTACGCAAGGCCTTCCATCTATTCTGAATCAAGAGGTGGAAAGAACAGTCCTAAACCTTTTTGTACTCAGAAAATTATGAGTGTTGGGATCATGGCCAAAAACAAGCTTCAGAACAGATACGGCGATTCAAGACTTGGAATTTGATCTATCAGAGTGGGCTTGGACACCAGACAGAAGCAGAAGCCTCAAAACGAATGTCCCCATTCAGGAATACACAGTAAAACTGGGATACAACTTACTCTTCAAAATAAAGGATCCTGACCCAACAATCAAGAACAGATGGCAAAAGTTAATAGGCCTCGACGCTAGTCAGATCCCACAAATACCATGGAAGAAATTCAAGTCAATCCGCCCGGTCTAGTCAGATCCCACAAATACCATGGAAGAAATTCAAGTCAATCCGCCCGGTCAAAATCAGAAGCCTCCAATGGCTTATCTCATAAGTAGCACTTCCGGTTAACCAGTGGCTGCATATCAGAAGAAGTAAGAACGACCCTAACAGTTCAGATTTATGCGCGGTATGTTCAGAAAATGAACCAGAAGATATGCTACATTGCCTGATATGCTGTAGAGAGGCAATGGAATACTGGGCAAGAGCCTCGGATCTCTGGGACTCCCTCTTCTCGATTCCCCTCCCTGAATATCCCATTCAACTCCTTCTATGGACTAACATCCCAGTTCAATTCCGTAAGACAGAAAAAGTGTGGTTTGGAATGATCAGAAAGACAACGCTGTGGTCCATCTGGAAGGAAAGGTGCTGCAGAACCATTGAGGGACTCTCAACTCCAAGGGAGAAGGTATGAGTGGAGACAAGGACCCTGATTCAGGCAGAGATTCTTTGCAAGTGGCATAAGACAAGACAATCCATGCCAGATGACGAAGAGCAACAGAAAAGAATCAAGGCAAATTTCACTAAGATGTGGCTTGCAAGGGGCAAAGTGGCAGAGATAATTGACTCTCGCACACGGTGGAAAGACTGACACAACTCAGAAGCAGGGAGGAGAACGCAGAGTTCCCAGCCAGCAGAAGGACTAGTTCCATCACAGGTCACATAATGTTGGAGGGCGAATTCCGATATTGCATCTTCCATGGCTTCTTTTCCTTTCTTGCTTTTGACCATTTATCTGACAGGTTCATGCAGTAGACCTGAGAGGAAAGGAGGCAGTAAGGCAAGCTGACAGTCAATCCTCCACGATGTTGGAGCAATCAATGCTGGTCAGGGATCCTTCGGCCGGACGGAAGGAAGGAAGCGTGAGTGGGTTTCATGATGTAATGTTTTATTCTGAATTGTCGGTGGAATAGGAACCGGACTGATGCTCCCCAGAATGGAAATGGAGCCGGAGCTATAAGGACCGGTTTTATCAAAGAAAAAAAAACGTTCATCGTCCAGTCCGTTGTAAATTTCACTGACTCTGCCCATATCATTACATTATCTCCAGTGAACCTCCTTGAGACGCATCCTTTCTGATCTAAGTGGAGGCAATTCTCGGTGAATGTGCTAACACTATTGACTGTCTAGTGAGATCTAGGCCTAGGGAGAACCACGAGGTCTTGAGTCGTGTACTTTCTGCAATTGGTAAGTCGCCATTCAGCTCTACAAACTCCCTTTATCTTGTTGTCTTTTGTCCTGCTGCTTATCACACTGTCTCTCCTGTAGCTCTCTCCTCCTCCTTTCGATCTTCCTCCTCATCTCTTTTTCGTCTCTGTGCCTCTTATCCCACTGGCGTTTTCTCCAGTAGCGCCCTCTTCTTCCCTGCGCGTGAACACGGTTTTTTGCGCAAGAAGTGGGATTAGACTTACGTGGTGTGGTGCGGAGCCGCCTTGCACAGCAGTGCGGTAGGGTTTCGCGCGGCGAAGTGCGTTGCCCCTATGCTGGAGCGCAAGATGCATCGCAGTGTCACGTGGGACTCGTTGGAGCCTGTTCCTAACCCTTTTTTCTTTTCTTTTGGGTAGAAACTAAGAAAAGTGACGTTATGTTAAAGGTGGGAGACCGGGTCTAGCATCCCTTACAAAAATGCACTCACGCACACTTCCCTCCGTTATGGCTGAGGAACCCTGAGGCAAGGGCATTGATTGCTTCCTTTTCAAAGGATTTACCCCTGATTCACTGCTGCAATCTTCCTGTTATCGCGTGTTGTGCACGCCTAAGAGTCTGCTCGCTTGCTCACTTCTCTCCACTCAGCCGCGGAAGGCTGCCAGATTTCCTAGATTGCCTCTAGAGCTATTCTTGCTGGCCTTTGTCAATGCTGTTCATTGCTCCTAGAAGTGAATGTTGTTATCAGGAAGTAGTCGGTTCTAGAGGAATATGCTGACTTCTATTCGGTTTCACGTTCGACATTCCATAGACTAGGTATGGTAGAGATGATTCATCTCCTACAAGGCTACAGCCTATTTCCTGTTCATGTTGCTTCTTCCTAGTGAGATGTCCACCAACCTTTACATCCTCGCTGGTATACATTCACCAGAACATTCTCATTCTGCGGCAGGAGCTGGACTAGGCTATCTTGAAGAATTATGTACCTGTTTGAATGTCCTTTCACCAGCTGTTTAAGACTTGTGCTTCTGGTCTCATGCATTTTTTGCTTCATCGGATTTGTTCAGAATGGTCAACCAAGAGAGAAAAAGAGAGACACTGTTCTCACCTTGGCTTTTTCTTTTTTAAGGAAAAAAGGGCAACATCCTTGAAGAATATTATCTTTGAACAGACTGGCCCCAGGTAAATTCAGAGTTGTTTCAACCATCTGAGTCAGTGGGATTTGAACTCAGGTCTGTGTTTCAACAGATCATGGGTGTACCAACTGAGGTAGGCTTGTTTGCCTTATGTCTTTCCAGGGATGTTATGAACCAAATTTTGCGAAGAGGACACAGTCGCATCCCTGTTTATTCGGGGTCTCCAAAGAACATCATTGGTTTGCTTCTGGTAAGTGGAACTTATAACATTGTAGCAGCTCATGGCTACTTTGGTCGCTTAATCTTTTCAAAACGTTAGTTTTAATAATTCTCGTTCTCGTCACGTCTTCCTAGCTGCTTGGCCAGTAGTAGGTATTTGGTTTACTTGGCTTAGGAATTAGTACCATGGCTTGTGAAGTGTGAGGAACAGCTAGAGAAAGGTATGGGCGGGGATTTGGCATTGACTGTGAAAATAAGGGGGGGGATTGAGGGGAAGTGCCTCCACAGACTTGTGACAGGGAGTGAACTAACTGGAAACTGCCTGGTCAGACTATGACAGGGAGGGAACAAAATTCAAACAAACTAAGTATTGTACGAGTGGTAGTAGGTGGCAGAAGGTGATAGCAAGTGGTTGTGGATGACTGTAAGGGCCAGTGGGCATTTGTGAAGGACTTGGCTGACAAGTAAGTACTGGAAACTGCCTGGACAGACTATGACAGGGAGGGAACAAAGTTCAAACAAACTGAGTGTTGTATGAGTAGTAGTAGGTGGAAGAAGGTGATTGCAAGTGGTTGTGGATGACTGTAAGGGCCAGTGGGCAACTGTGAAGGACTTGGATGGCAAGTAAGTACATGGATGTTGATGTGCTTAACAGAAGGATGGTGTTTTCCTCTTTCCCAGTTGGCTTCTGGGTTGTGCAAGCAGTGATGGGTGGGTGGTCGCATAGGGTGGCCAGTGAAAAGTTTCAATGCCTGTGAAGTTGCGAACGGAAATGCGCATGGGATGGAGTGTTATTAGGTGTGGTGCTCCTGTGATTGTGACAGTGGGTGACAATGGTGAGAGTTGGCAATATGTGCTTCCTCCAAATACAATGTACACCGTACGGTCATTATGGCTGTATTGGGGATATCTTTCAGTGTAAATACAGCTATAATGACTGTACATTGTATGTGGAGGAAGAAGGTAGGGATTGGAAGCCTTTCCGGATTGCAGCAAGAACTGCAAATGAAAGCGGCTGTATTTGTGTTAGAATGACAGCGAGTGAGACTGTGAAGAGTATTTTCTTAATTAAGTGAATCACCAGATCGACACCGAGTGGCAGTATGGACAAAATGAGAGGAAACAGTATGTAATCCAAAGTCATGAAGGATTGGCCAAGAGATGCATGAAGTAAGCAGTCTTAAGCATGGAGTTTTTCTCCTCCTCTCTCTCCTTCTCAACAGGAAGTCCATGCTCTGACATGAAGCCCACTTAAAACCAGGCTGCAAAACCATTGTAGGCAAAGCGCATGTTCCAAGAGTAGAGCCTATGTCTGCAAAACACCTGCACACCCACACAAAGAGGTGGGGCAGGCTTACAGAAGAACCTATGTCTGCAAATTACACACATCCACACACCCACACACAGAGGTGCGGCAGGCTTACAGCGGAGCCCAAGTTGTGCTGTATATTTCACATGATAATAGTCAGGTGCTTGTGTGGTGCATTTTTGCTGTCATGGTTACTGAATTTGAATTGTGGATATCTTCCCTGTCCCTCAGATAAAGAATCTCTTGCTGATCAATTTGGATGAAGGAGTTCCCGTGAGCGCTGTTGCTATAAGGAGAATGCCGAGGTTAGTTGCCTTGCAAACCCTAGGCCCAGGCCGATGACATGGCATGAACATCTCCCTCCCTCCTCCTTATGATCCCCTATATGATAACCCCACTCCTTTTTGCTCTCATCGCCGCTATGCGCAACAGACTAACAGGGTTGACTTGGCTGCACATCATGACTGGGACATATGTCTCTATGGTGTGGAGCACTGGTTTAAAAAGTGACTCTGCTATGTGGCAGCTTCAGCCTGTGGTGAGTATCTACGACGCACTCCTCACCCAAACTGCTCCTGTCCGGTCTCCAGCTCCTCAACTCAAAATCCCCCGCAACCCAAACACTGACTGGCCTCGTGTGCCATTCGAGAGTAGTCTGCTCCGGCGGTGAGTATTGAGAACCCTCTGAAGTTTTGTCTCTCCTCTGTTCCGTTCTTTGCCCCTCCGCTTCCCTCTGATCTTCGCTATCTTACTCCCCCGCCCCTCACTTTCCATAGAACTCCACCCTCTACCCGTTTCCTACCTCCCTCTCTTCTGTACTAGTAAATGCCCCCGCCTCTCGCTTTCCACAGAACTGCACCCTCTACCCATTTCCTACCTCCCTCTCTTCTGTACTACATATGAATGAGCATCACTAACTCTGCTTCCTTTCATAATGTGGAAGTGGGCTGTTATGGCACACGGGATGTGGGCAGCTGATGCTCCACCGCAATCAACCTGACCAGCCTTGCACGTGAGAGGCGCAGTAAAAAGGGAGCTGCAAGAACAAAAAACAGGGGTACACAATAGGAATCCAAAGTAAAGATAATCAAGAAAGGGATATAACGTCCTGTGGGACATTTAAAATTGGAACTATACAGAGAAGATGAGCATGGCCCTTGAGCAAGGATGACACACATAATCCAGAAATGGTCCCAAAAATAAATAAAGAAAGAAACTAAAGAAAAAGAATGACACACATAAGTCGAGAAATGGTCCAAAATAACTAACTGGTATAACTAGAGAAATAAAAAGAAAAAGAAAAAGAAATGGATATAATGGATCTGTTGTACTCCATGTCCTTTTGCAGTAGAGGTGAAACTGTTTCATTATTGTAATGGCTCGTTGATTGCGTGCAAAAGACGTAAAGCTGCTTCGATTTTGGATCTACTCATCTGGGTGGAACAGGGGCTGCTGTGGTGAAAATCGACAACACAACCTCTTGTTGAGTTGGTGAAAATCCCACGAAACAGTCTGGCACAATCATGTTTTTTTGGTGGAGTTGTGTACAGTGAATGTGAACCACAATCAACATGGCCAGCGTCGTATGTGGGAGGCACAGTAAAAGGGGAGCTGCAAATAAAAGGGGTACCCCAAAGAAAGCCAACGTAAAGATAGTTAAGAAAGGGATATAATCTATCTATTGTGCCCCATGTTGCTTGCTATAGAGGTAAAACTGTTTCATTATTGGATTGGCTCATCTCAAGTGTGCCTCATCGTCTGCAAGACAGGTAAAGCTGCTTTGATTTTGGATCTACTCATCTGGGTGGAAAAGGGGCTGTTGGGGGTGAGAAAAAATCTAAAACACGCTAGTCATCTGTCCATGGCTGAATTGGTGTGTAGAGTGGGTTTAATGCCTCTGACAGATTATTTTCTGAGACTTACGGCCATTCTTGTCAGGGGTTTGGACCGGCAGTCTGCTAGGATTGCAGGTTTGGTGTGAGTAAAATTGGCTACTTTTCTCAGGGGTATCACTAGCTCTGGGCGACGTGGTGAGTCATATCCACCAGTCAAATGCATCCCAGGCAGAGATGTCGCAATTCAACCTCCTGATGAGTCGGTGAAAGCCCGCCCGAACAGCCTGGCTCAGTCGTGCTTTATACTTGCGGCGTATCCTGGACGTGGGGTCGCGGCACATGTGACGCAGCACCAAAAAAAAAAAAAAAAAAAAAAAAATTGAAAGGACAGGGTGGGGTGGCCAAACATGCCCCTTGCTTCCAAAAATCAAACTGCAAGAGGGGAAAAAGTTGGGGCCACCCCATACCCCAACACTGTGAGCACGTGTGTGTGGGTGGGTGTGCATGTCCTAATTGTGTCCAGTCTCATTTTCGAAGGACCCCTACGAATTAGCAAAGACCCCTGGTGGAGCAGAGACAGACATTAGACTTCTACTTTGTCCTGTGGTCCGAGAATATGTAGTCTGGATTCAAATTCAGGTCTGTCAATCACAGTTATGGGTCACTAATTCTCTGTTTTCTCATTTTTCTTTTTTTTCTCGTTTTTCTTTTCTTAGGAATACGTGCAGTGGCCCTAAGGGCCCCTTCACCACATGCACAAAAGACAAAACATATGGCGGCGTATTATTCCACGTTCTAGCAGAAGATTCATTCTAATTCTGCACATTTGCAGTTGCCCTAAGGGCCTTACTCACCACATGCAAAAAAGACAAAACGTATGGCGGTGTATTGTTCCACGTTCTAGCAGAACATTCATTCTAATTCTTCACATTTGTTGAGTACTGCAGCCAAGCCCTGAGAATCACGTGCAGAGACCAACAGGGCCTAGCAAAGTGAGCAACCCATAACTGCTGAAACACAGACCTGAATACGAATCCTGAGTATTTATTCAGCCAGCACGTGCTCCACTTCGTATTCACTGCCTGCCTCGGTTTTGGTGGAGGGTCCTTGCTAAATTGCTGCGAGGATCCTTACCGGCGTGCGCCCTCTGATACGTGTGAAGGGAACTTTTGTTCTCTCTCTCTCTCTCTCTCTCTCTCTCTCTCTCTCTCTCTCTCTCTCTCTCTCTCTCTCTCTCTCTCTCTNCTCTCTGTGCACTGTTCCTCTCTCTCTCTCTCTCTCTCTCTCTCTCTCTCTCTCTCTCTCTCTCTCTCTCTCTCTCTCTCTCTCTCTCTCTCTCTCTCTCTTGTGTCCTCCTTCCTGTTGTCTACTGCCTCTCCTTGTGTACCACTAGTAAACGCACATGAATGAGTGTCATTGAGAGAACAGATAAAATATAGTTACCCTTTTACGCTGCCTTTTTTTATAACGTGCAAGTGGGCCATAAAGGCACACACGGATGTGGGCAGCTGGCGCTCAACCATCATCAACGTGGCCAGCCTTGTACGTGATAGGCACAGTAAGAACGTAACTACAAAAACAAAGAAAATGGGAGGCCTCCCAATGCTAGCTGATGAGAATATAATCAAGAAAACGATATAACGAATTTATTGTGTCTCGTATTGTTTTTACTGCTGGGTTGGCCCATCTCAAGTTTGTTGCATTGCTTGTGTAAAGGTGAGATTCCTTGCTTGTTTAAAGGTAAGGTTCTGAATAGATATTGACTTCACATGCAAAACTGTTTCATTGGTGGATTGGCTCATCTTGAGAATGCTTCATTGCTGTCTCTTATACACATCTAGATGTGTATAAGAGACAGGTGTGTGTGTGTGTGTGCGTGTGTGTGTGTGTGTGTGTGTGTGTGTGTGTGTATACACAGACATCAGAACTCAGCACATCACCAATTTGCGCACGGTGCATGGCGTGCACACACCGCGGAAGTGCACCGCAAGTATGCAACACACTATTCATCTGCGTGGAAAAGGGGTTGTTGTGGTGGCAGTTTACAACACGCACTGTTTCATTGTTGGAATGTCTACAATAGAGGTAAGGCTGGATGGATTTTGGATCTACTCATCTGGGTGGAATAGGGGCTGTTGTGGTGAAATCTACAACGCACACTCTCACACAGCGGGTATCCATGGCTGAGTGGGTTTTATGGCTGTTACAGACTAATTTCTCAGACATACTGCCATTCCTGTGAGGGGTTTGGACCGACAGTCTGCCAGGATTGCAGGGTTCGTGTGAGTAAAATCAACCACTTTTCTCAGGGGTATTGTTAGCTCTGGGTGGCATGGTGAGCCTCATCGATCAGTTAAAATTCATCCGGGGCAGACTGTTGGGGTTCAGCCTCCTGATGAGTTGGTGAAAGTCCAATTAACAGTATGGCACAGTCGTATGCTTTTTTTCCTTGCGGAGTTCTGTATAACGAATATGACAACAGACACACACACACACAGGAGCATACCTTCCCTTTTGCTCTTCCTCCTGAAATAACGTGAATCAACATCGGCAGCCTTGTGCGTAAGAGGCACAGTAAAAGGGGACCTGCAAGAACAATGAAAGAGGTACCCCAAGGACAACCAAAAAACTGTCTAATTATAAAATTGCTTTAATATGTTGGACATCTCAAATGCTCTCGATGTCTGCAACAGGACAAAGACTGATTTGATTCTGAATCTATTCATCTCGGTGGAATTGGGCTGTTGTGGGGAAAATCTAACACACACACACACACACACACACACACACACACACACACACACACACACAATGAGAGGGGTACCCCAAGTTCTGTATAACGAATGTGACAATACACACACACACACACACACACACAATGAAAGGGGTACCCCAAGGACAACCAAAGAACTGTCTAATTATAAATTTGCTTTAATATGTTGGACATCTCAAATGCTCTCGTTGTCTGCAATAGGACAAAGACTGCTTTGATTCTGAATCTATTCATCTGGGTGGCATTGGGGATGTTGTGGGGGAAATCTAAAACACACACACACAGACACGAATGAACATCGTTAAGAGAACAGACGATATGAAGATCATAAATGAAATGAATGAAGTATGAAGATGAAGGACGGACACAAAGACCAAGTATAAGCTGAAGATCTAAAGTGAAATGAACAGGAGTATGATGGCCTGAAGAGAAATACACAGGAGCATACCTTCCCTTTTACTCTGGCTCCCGAGATGATTTGAGATCCGGGTAATCTCACAAAATAACACTCATATATATTGAGCTCGTAATGGTACTTAACGTGCAAGTTGGCCGTGAAGGCACACGGGGATGTGGGCAGCTGCCGCTCAACCACAATCAACGTGGGTAGTCTTGTACATAAAAGGCACAGTAAAAGGGGAGCTGCAAGAACAAATGGAAGAGTACCCCAAGGACAACCAGAAAACTGTCTAATTATGAAATTGCTTTAATATGTTGGACTGTCTCATCTCAAATGCTCTCGTTGTCTGCAATATGACAAAGACAGCTTTGATTCTGAATCTATTCATCTGGGTGGAATTGGGGCTGTGGTGGGGAAAATCTATAACACACAGCATTACGGGCCGGCGTGTGCATCGGACACGGGGTGAGGCCGCCTGTGCAGCCTTTGCACGACCGACAGCCACCTTAAATACAAGTGCGGCCGATCAGCCTCCATTACCTGCATTTGAACCACCCATATCTCATCCCATTTATCGCCCGCCTGACCCCGCATGTTCCCCACCCCCAATTGTCAATGACTTGCCTTCCGATCATTTGATGGAGCCCCTAACTGGAGATGACCTCTCTCCGGAGCGTGTACTAGAGCCAATGTAGTTTCCACAAATGGGGGAACCTGATAGAAACAATCAAGACCACATTGAATCTCCGCCTGCCGTGCAATCCACAGAACTGAATGAACTGCCCCCTACCGCACAACCAGCAGAATCGTATGATCTCATGGTGCTGCAGCGAGGCTATTGTGTGTGCTATGCTGTCAATGTAAGTCTCCTTGCTTACAACTGTAACCCTTACACAATTTCTGATTTTGCTGATATTGTCCGCTGGATAGAAGAGCACCGTGCTGTCTGCCCAGAGGATGACAGTACTGGTCCTGAAGTGAACATAGAAGTCTTGTCTATGGCATTTATGGGTAGAAGACTACAACTGCAGCCTGCTCCCCAGAACCACATGCCAGACATGAAGTCAAATATTCGTGCGTACATCCTGTATTGGCCAGGACATTTCAGTGCTGTGACCTATGCAGACAATTCAGGGGCCTTATCGGACAATGGAGGTTCGGTGCACACGGTAAGTAGGCATTAACTCCTATAACCAAGTAGCAAATACTCACTCAATTTGGATTGTCCTTCAGGAACAGTATGTTACTTCGCACCCGCAAGCGTTTCAGTCTATGGAGAGCAATCTGGATGTGCAATTACCTCCTTCCCCTGCACGTGACCAAACAGTGTCCCCTCCCTATCTAAATCGGGCAGATTCTGCTCCAGACAATGAAAGAACCTCCTTAGAAGATGTTGGTTGTGACCTTCCATTATGTGGCCACACAGCCACAGTTCGGTTAGCATGCACAGTGCATAGTCTCTGCTCCGAACACTAGGAGGGATGGTCACTGCCAGCCTCTATTGCGAAAATTATGACTCTTTTTCTTGTGTTCATCCCCCCCACCCCCTAATCGCCTGCCCAATATGCCGTCTTGGCCTTAATCTGCCGTGCTTAAATAGCTGTGAATGTCAACCTGCCTTCCTGCTGACATGTCAGCAACATGCCATGTGTCATCAATGTTTCGAGGAAGCTGTCATAGAAAGCATGTGCCTCTACTGCGTGGACTATCCACGATGCCAGCATCCACCACATCCTCTCATAGCATGCCCCACATGCAGAGTTGGGCATACAATTACTGCAAACGCCAGCGGAACTCCTCCTTTCTTGCCCAACGAACAGCAAACTCAACAGCCTGAGCAGGAAAATAGAGAACCACATGAGCCGCTTATAGAGCACTGTTGCAGAACAAATTCTGTAGCAGCTAGACACCCTGGTTTTGGATGACCCCCTCTTGCCACTGTCGTCGTCGTCGGTCCATAGAAATGGAATCAATGCAGAGGAAACCCAAAACACTTGCTCAATGCCATTCTTTGATGATCCACCTGAGATTCGGCTAGCATGTGGGCTGCATGCATTGTGTCATGAGGATTATGAAGGCACAGCCCGTGCATCTTTCTGTTCTCATACATTTGATGACATTCAGTATTGCACTCATGTCCGGCACCCTGACATGTCATGTCCAATTTGTAGACGGGCTCGAACGGCAATGCCTCTACAATTGCGGCCGGCGTGCCTCTGTGTTCCTTGCCTGTGGGAGCCATGTTGCCTGCGATATCTGTCTACGTCGTGCCATTCGGTGCAGCAGCTGCAACTGCGAGAATTGGATGCGATGCTTCCACAGTCCACACTCGAATCGGTGCTGTCCGGTCTGCTGGAGTGGTCACCTACCGTAGGCAACAGCTACCATAAGCAACAACTACTCATCCTGCAACCTGAACACTGATTGACGTCTCGTGTCATTCTACAGTCGTCTGCTCCAACGGTCTGTATAGAGAATCTATTGAAAACACCTCTCTCTCTCTCTCTCTCTCTCTCTCTCTCTCTCTCTCTCTCTCTCTCTCTCTCTCT
>BFEA01000077.1:529493-539784 GCA_003427395.1 Chara braunii | reverse complement strand
CTTGCTTGTTTAAAGGTAAGGTTCTGAATAGATATTGACTTCACATGCAAAACTGTTTCATTGGTGGATTGGCTCATCTTGAGAATGCTTCATTGTCTGCAATACAGGAAAGTTGCTATGACTTTGGATCTACTCATCTGGGTGGAATAAGGGAATTTGTGGTGATATTTTAACACACACACACACACACACACACACACACACACACACACACACACACACACACTCAGAGAGAGAGAGAGAGAGAGAGAGAGAGAGAGAGAGAGAGGTGTCAAAGGCAAAATAGAACACATTACTCGAGGCTTTACATATCACAGTAAAAGCAATGTGTCCATGGCGTACCCACACTACCCTTCTTGCTGACTTCTGGCCATTTTCCACTTATATAGATCAGCAACCTTAACCCCATGTACGATCCTCATCCCTCTCCAAGCCTCCAGCCCGATCATCCTCCAGTGTGTATCATCTGATAACCCATACATTTGCCCTGTGAGATCACTCTTCACTGCACTCTTCACTGCACTTTTCACTGCACTCTTCACTGCACTCTTCACTGCACTCTTCGCTGCATGAACTGGCCCAGTCGTCTCACATTCATACCCTGCCACATCCGTTGGAATCTGAGAGCCGATTCCAGAATACACCACTATCTCCCGGTATGTCATCACGCAGCATATATGCTCCCCCACCCGTCTGAACCTGAAGTCTGTCAGTATCCGTGTCAGATATCTCGTCTCGGTCCTCCAACCCATAATAGCGCTGTAGTCTCTCTGTGTCCCTAGTCCATTCCGCTGAAGTCCTCATAGTATACCTTGTGCCGTTGGCTTCAGTGAATAGCCTGTCATGATCCATCCGATCTGATCGTCCATTCCACCCCAGTCTTCCCCTTCTGTACTTCGCATCATCCGAATGGTCCGTGTACTTATTATGTGGCACTTATCCTCCGGTGCAGCTGTCCCTCTTTTACTCCAGCAGTGTCAGGTGGAAAACGTCCGGTTTTCTGTCTGTCGGGCCTATATCCCATCCGTAGTGTGTAGGTCCCGATCTCGTTCAACTATTATGTACCTTCCAGCTAACCGGCTGGTTCCTTGTCATTCTGTATCCGAACCGTTTTATCATTGTGTTCCATGAACTTCCATCCCTATTGAGACCCCATGCATACCGACCGTCCAGTACCCGTGCTCTTTATTATCCGTTACCGGGTAGTGTCCAGGGATAGCCGAGCAACTCAAGTTCAACAACTAATAACCGGAAGTTGTCCTGGAGATCTGACGGATTCAGTCTGCTGGCAACAATCCTGTGAATAGTTCCAATAATAGTTAATAAGTTAATACCTTCATTTTTTTATAGAACTGGTACTCCCGAAGTGGCAGATTGTATGAACGACGCCCATGGATGGGCAGTTGATGCTGATGATGTTGCACTGTGTGTGTGTGTGTGTGTGTGTGTGTGTGTGTGTGTGTGTGTGTGAGAGAGAGAGAGAGAGAGTCAATATGGTTGTCCTTTTCAAGATTATTCTTTGCACGACCCAAGAGGATTGGTCAGTTGCAGACCCCAAACACTAACCCAAGAGGATCGCCCAGGGTCTCTTGAGCCTATAGCACGAGTAGGCCAGTGTTTGACAGCCTTTTGGGACATCTGCAGGGTGAGAGTGGAATGACCGGTTTTGATGGAAATGACTTTTCCCACAATTCATGGAGAATGATGCCCCGGACTGTGAGAGTATTGTTTGTTGCCTTAAACCACCAGTACACCCGCACCTAAAATCCCGGACCTATATGCCCACTGCGCGCCACTATTTTTCGAGCCTTCTGCGTGAGGGTGCCTGCAGTGGGAATTTCGGAAGTGGCACTGGTGCCGCCGGTCTGCCTGAACCAAAAAAAGAAAAGAAAAGAAAAGAAAGGAACAAACCATGGTTGCCCCGGACCCGGCCATCCAGACACCGGACACGAGGCCCGGAACTACGTCTGGATTAATCCGGACACTGTTCCGGACAACCGGACATGCGGACCCGGACGGTCCGGATGTGAATCAACAGGTCCGGATGTCCGGACTGAAAGAAAAAAAGAAGAAGAAGAAGAAGAAGAAGAAGCAGCCCGACAGACACACGAGGAAGAAGAAGAAGAAGAAGAAGAAGAAGAAGAAGAAGAAGAAGAAGAAGAAGCCCGACAGACACATGATGCTGTAGTTGTATTAGCCGACTTATCTTTCACACACTCACATACACACACAGTGTCACACACACAGCCCACACCCGAACCGGTCCTGTCCGGTCTGTACGGGTGGCCACTCACAGCGGTGAATATTTAGAAATCTGTGAGACCCGTCATACAGCTTCCCCCTGCTCTTGCATGTTACTCTATCCTGCCCTCCACATATTTCTTTCCTTCCCGTTGCCCCTACCTCCCCTGCCCATACTCCTAGAGAACTCCCCCTTCTATCCCTTACCCTCCACCCTCTCCTCCACTCCCTTTGTACTACTAACAAATACGTACGAATGAACATCATTAAGAGTATAGACGATATGAAGATCAGAAATGAAATGAACGGAAGTATGAAGATGGAGGACGGACACAAAGGCTGTATAAGCTGAAGATCTGAAATGAAATGGACAGGAGTATGAAGCTCTGAAGAGATGCACAGGAGCATACCTTCTCACTCTGCCTCAGTGCCTCCTGAAATAACGTGCAAGTGGGCGGTGGAGGCACACGGGGATGTGGGCAGCTGCCGCTCAACCACAATCAACGTGGGCAGCCTTGCATGTAAGAGGCACAGTAAAAGGGGAGCTGCAAGAACAATGAAAGGGGTACCCCAAGAACAACCAAAAAACTGTCTAATTATAACATCTCAAATGCTCTCGTTGTCTGCAATAGGATAAAGACTGCTTTGATTCTGAATCTATTCACCTGGGTGGAATTGGGGCTGTTGTGGGGAAAATCTAAAACACACATTCCGGTCTTGCTAGCTCTCTGCTCTTGTGGATTGAGCGGCTAGGATCGGACCTGTACTAGCAGGTCACACTTATGTTAAGCTGGATGTGCTTTATAGCTATTCGGACTACCACATGCTTTTCTGATTTTTCCAACATGTTTGGCCCGGATAAATGCAAGGGCTTCTCCAACTATGATGGATTGAACGCTTACTATGGATTGAACATATGCCGGTACATAGACATGCTCCCCACCCAGAAATACGAGTATGCCTTGAATCAGTTGTCTGTCTCGTTTGGTGCTGTGATTTCGTTATGTTATAGTTTGAACTAACTATATTGCTTTTGCCTTGTCGATGTGGCTGACCTCTTGGTTTTGTTTCAGAAGTGTCCTGTGGTGCAGGTCACCGTAAGGTTTCTTTCCCTTTCCTTCCGCGCAGTGAGTATAGTTAGCTCCCCACCCAAGGTGTGCCAGACTCAGGTGCGGAGTACTCCTGCTCATCTCACCCTTGCAGGACGTTCTCCTTGACATAAACCTTGTACACAGAGCTCCAGGTGATGATCGGACACTCCTTCCTAACAGAATAGCTGGTCCTGCTGTGCCCGGCGTCAAGGGCGGTTGCCCAAAGGACACTCACAGGTGGAGGCATTCTGTGTACTAGCCGAGTCATCGCTTAGGAGACTTTGTGGCGAGTGCCTCCTGCAAGGGACGTCGACAGCCTCCCCGTGCTGAGCCGACGGGCCTAAAACCCTGGACCGAGGCTTTGCCCTTGTGCTACACTCCCTCTTTCTACTTTTTGAAAAGAATTCCTGATTTTGAAAAATACCATACCTATGATGTCGACGATACAAGGTGAGACTCAGGAAAGGGACTTGAGCAGGGATTCCCGTGCTAGTGGCACAGCACGAATCACACTCCCTACTCATGATCCTCTCTATGGTAACCCCCCTTGCTCTTCCTCTCATCACCGCTATGCACGACAATGTAATAGAGTTGATTGGGTTGCACATCATGATCGGAACACAAATCTTTATGACGCGGGGCGTTGGTTTAAAAAGCGACTCCGCTACGTAGCAGCTGCAGCCCGGGCGGAGCAATTTGAACTGCAATTGCGAGGCATCAATCAGAGCCCCGTTCAGCCAGGAATGGATGTTCTTTCAGCCCATGGGGTTATTTATGCCATTATCCACATACCATCTGGTCGCACATATGTTGGGCAAACCACATACTCTGCTCACTATCATCTGCAACAGCATTGGCACTCCCGCTATTCATCTCAAACAACTCGCTCACGCCATTGTCATCTCTATCACTCCATGGCTAGGCAACCGCATTTCATTTTATCGTCTAGCCCTTGGAGTGCATAGACCCTCATCTCTGCTTAAATGCTGATGGTTCCATTGATCCTGAATCATGCGGTTTCCCCTCGTGAAGGGTTTTGGGTCCGGCGCCTGACTACCTTGTACCCTCGGGGCTTCAACAGCGTCCTTCCACAAGGACGACGACCGCCTATTAGGCGATCTCATCGTTCGAACAGGTGGGTTCGGTCGAGAGGTAGTCCAAATCCTCCTACGACTCGCCCCGCAGCACATTTTCATGCAGACACACCCTTCACGATTGATACTACTCCAGGTCCATTCTACGCCGTCCGTTGTACCCTACATCGCATGCTTACACAAGCAACCAACTCAGAATGGCAATCTATTTCTCGAGCCCTCTCCCGAGCCATCCCTGCTTGGCGCTCCAGCTTGCTGCAATGGTTGCAAACAAATGTCTCAAATTGCAAGCTCACACCTAACATTCGTCAAGTGGAGTGCATGATCCGTGGTCTACAGTATTCACGACAGCCATATTGTGGCCCTGCACATGATAGGGTTCCATTTCTAAATTTCATTAAGGTCATGCACATGCATCAGGTTGCTCGCACCACACAGTTATGGAGCGTCGTTAGGCTTCCAGAGGTCGCTGAATTACATCCACGGCCTGCTCTTGCCAAGGAAATAGGTATTTGCAACAAGATGGTGCCACCCATACGTGTCCAGTTCTGTAATTTTACAGAAGTGGCACTCGGCATAACAAGCAATATGCCTCTTCCAGACCTTGACAATTGTCCTTGTCAACAAGTATTCCCACAATGTGTAGACACTGTTGATGGTCATGTAGCCACAGTGGACTACACCATTATACAAGATACACACTTACCAGCTCTCTTCTTTGAAGGCTCCAAGTACCGCCTCAATGCCGACACCACAGATGTGATGAAAACATTGAAACTCGGTCTGGATGAGTATATTGCTAAATTTATAGCAACCATGAGATCAGCACGCAATAATGAGTCTCTGATTGTTGACAGTCTATCTCAGCTGCGCAGATGGCGCACATCGATTCTTTCAAGATGCCAACGGAATATTACTTCATCACCGTACCAAGCACATACTCAAACTGCCTTGCGTGCAGCCAACACATCTCTTAGGCATCTACAGCAACAATTTGCTATAGTACCTGTCGATAAAACATCACACAACATGACAATGTGCTGCAAGCGCTGGTACAAATATAACGTATCACAACATCTTGACAGTTCCACCTACAATCAAGCATCGGAGACTATGGCCAGCATCCTCGAACGCCATGCACTTTTCAACCAACGTTGGGGCTATCGACATACTGACACCCTGCCCTATCTCTACTTTGCACTCAAAGCACACAAATCTCCACCTGCCCTTCATCCGATTCTTGGAGTTACACAACGAAACAACCTTTCCCGATCTGCACCTTGCACAACACCTCACCGACCTTCAGTTACGGATCTGCACAACAGACCCCCTCATAAGCCTTTCACAAGTACAACAATGGCCTCCCGGTCACTTAGCTACGCCCTTCAAGGTGTGATCAAGTCCCTGCGCAGTAAGGATAATGAGCTTTATCAAGAAAGTGGTGTATGGCGTTGCTGGATCGTGCAAAGTGCTGAGGAAGTCATTATGGATCTCAAGCAGAATGCACAATCCCTTCGAGGTTGTACACCACATACAGCGGACTTTACAACTCTGTACACGAACCTGCCACACGACAGGATTCTTAACAATGTTCTTAATGTTGTTTGTGAAGCACATGATTATGCTTTAAGGCGGATCTCACAGGCCAGAAGGCCAGTACAGATGTACATGACTATAGGCGGTCCTCATCGTGGGGAGTGGGTTACTTCACACGGGCCAGACACCCTCTTGGTGTCAGAAATAGAGCAACATTTGCGGTTTTTGGTCTCCAATACTTACCTTTATACAAGGGATGGCACACTGCGCCATCAGGTGGTCGGTATCCCTATGGGCACTAACGCTGGACCAGAAATTGCCAACCTCACGCTTTATTGGGACAAAGCGCAATTCATCGATGATCTTCGTCAGCGAGATCTGCGCGCGGCGCAAGCATATGCATTCACGTATCGATTCATTGATGACATTCTATCTTGGAAGACATTACCGTCGTCTCCTGCTCGGTATGGTCTTGAGTGGAAAGACACTACTGAGCAAGATGGGTCATGTCTTTTCCTTGGGGCAAGAATCTTGGTTCGGCCTGATGGCTCACTTCGCATTGGCATATTTGATAAGGTCGAGAACTTGACGTTCCCTGTCATATGTTATCCCAGTGCTTCCTCCAACGCTCTGGCTCATCAGCCTGCAGGTGTGCTCATAGGACAACTAACGAGATTCGAACATATATGTAACAATATTACCGACTTCAAGGCGACAGTGACTTCCCTGACACGACGTATGCTTGTTAGGGGCCATCCTCCCAGTGTCCTGGCTAGAGGGTGGACTGCATATGTGCGTGGCCGACAACGCCGGCTACCAACTCATGTCACACGACTTTCGAACTGGTTTCGCCGAATGGTTCGCTGGGCAATCTCTCACCCATTCCCGAAAGCGTGCGCAGGTTCTCCACCCATCCGCACACAAGAGACCACCACTCATCACCTGACACCAATGTTGACCGCAGCCAGCATCAGCCCTCCGCACAATCAAATGCAGACCGCCCGCCCCCCCCTGTTATCCATGCTGAAATGGCAGACGCTAACGTTCATACGCCAACTCAGCCAGAGATCATGCCAGCCGTAGTAAACAATGTGAACGTTACCGAAATGGCAGTAAGGGATGAAGGCCAGCATCCTACCAATACAACGATTGTTGTTGTTGCTGCTGCTGCTGAAGGTACACCACCTCCTCTTCCACTGCTGCCACCGCCGCCTCCACCACCACCACCACCACCACCACCACCACTGCCATCATTATCAGCACCGTCACCGCCATCATCACCGCCACCCCCACCGACGTCCTCTGTTGCAGCATCCTCTCAGTCATCTGCATCATCATCATCTTCTTCCTCTTCCCCTACTTCTTCCTCTACTTCCTCATCATCGACCTCTTCATCATCAACGCACTCATGGTTAGATCGGTCGTCACAAAGGCCCTGTTGGCCGAGGTATCCGTTGTTAGATCGATCATTACAGATGCCTCTTCGGCGGAGACATTCCCTGTCTCCACAACAGCCTCCAAGACAACGGCCTCGTTTGTCGTTGAATGGCATGATCACCGCCCCCCCTGCAGGGGTTAGAGATTTGCTCCGACGACATGCTCGCAACAGTACGGAACGGCATCGTCGCTTTCAGTATACACTATCAAGGAATAGTGCACATCGAGTCAGATGCCCGCAATGCGGTGATGATTTCTCCAGTGCTGTAGGCTTACGAGTGCACCAGACACGAGGTGCAGCTACTTGCGCAGCGTTTGCACGACTAGCAGCCGCCCTATGCACAAGTGTGGCTGATCAGCTTCGGATTCCCACATCTGGTCCACCCAGTTCTCACCCACCTGACCCGGCCCTCTCTCATCCACCTAGCCCCACTCGCTCCCCTGCCCCAAATGACAATGGCCTGTCTCCTGATTACCTGACGGAGCCCCCGGTTGAAGATCATCTCTCTTCGGAGCACATACTAGAGCCAATTGGTTTAGACCACGACGAGTCTCGGCCACCTGGGCAACCTTCTGAATTGAACGAGGACCCCTCTGCCATAAACGGATCCCTCACGCAACCTGCGGAATCAGACAATGTCATAGCGCTACAGCGAGGGCGCTGTGCGTACTATGCCATTAATGTATGTCTCCTTGCTTACAATTGTAATCCTTATACTATTGCTGATTTTGCAAACGTTGTTCGCTGGATAGAAGAAGAGCACCGTGCCGTCTGCCCAGACGACGACAGTGCTGCGCCTGGGGTGAACATAGAAGTCCTGGCTATGGCATTTATGGGTAGGCGACTGCAATTCCAGCCTGCTTCGCAAAACCACGAGCCAGGCATGGATCCGAATATTCGGGCATATATCTTATATCGTCCAGGTCACTTCAGTGCTCTTACCTTTGCAGATAGTTCATGGACCCTATGGGACAATGGCGGTAGGGTGCACACAGTGGGAAATATTAACTCTTTCTATCACCAAATGCTGGAGGGTCACTCAGTCTGGCTCATCCATCAGGAACAGTATGTCGATGAGCATTTGCAAGCACTGCACCCCCCGGAGAGCAATCCTGCTGATTCTACCACAAACAGTGAAAGGACCTCTCCACAGGATGATGGTTGTGCCCTCCTGTTGTGTCGTCGCACAGGTACAGTTCAGTTGGCATGTACACGACGTAGCCTCTGCTCCGAACACTATGAAGGGATGGTCGCTGCTAGCCCCTCACACGAAAATTGTGATCCCCAGTCCTGTCATCATCCCCCCCACCCCCTGATTACTTGCCCAGCATGCCGTTGAGGCCTTGACCTGCCATGCACGTCAGCCTTCCATACTAATGACATGTCAGCAACATGCCATGCGTAGTCAATGCTTCCAGGAAGCTGTCATAGAAAGTATGTGTCTTTACTGGGTGGACTATCGCGGTGCCATCACCCTCCACATCCTCTCCTAGCATGTCCCACATGCGGCATTGGTCATACACCTACGGCAACCGCTGACGGATCTCCCTCTTTCTTGCCAGACGAACGGCAAACACAGCAGTCCGAGGAGGAAAATAGACTTCTATATGAGCCACCGACAGAGCGATGTGCTCAATAGTTTATCACCACCAGGGCGGGCTGTTGYGGATCATATCCTGCAGCAGCTGAATGCCCTTGTGTTGGACCGATCCTCCCTGTCGTCGTCTGCCCACAGAGAAGGAATACATACTGAGGAAGCCGAAGAAAGATGCTCCATGCTGTTTTGTGATGACCYGCCGGAGATTCAACTAGCATGTGGTTCACATGCCTTGTGCCGTGAGGATTATGAAGGTATAGTCCATGCGAGTTTTTGCTTCCATACGTACGATGACAGTCAGTACTGTACCCATGTACGGCACCCCGACATGTCATGTCCAATTTGTAGACAGGGGCTGGAACGGCAATGCCTCTATAATTGCGGTCGACGTGCCTCTGTGTTCCTAGCATGTACGAGCCACGTAGCCTCTGACATCTGTCTGCGCCGTGCCATTCGATGCAGCAACTGTGACTGCGRAAATTGGATGCGGTGCTTCCATAGCCCACACCCGAACCGGTCCTGTCCGGTCTGTAGGGGTGGCCACTCACAGCGGTGAATATTTAGAAATCTGTGAAACCCGTCATACAGCTTTCCCCTGCTCTTGCATGTCACTCTATGCTGCCCTCCACATATTTCTTTCCTTCTCGTTGCCCCTACCTCCCCTGCCCCATACTCCTAGAGAACTCCGCCTTCTATCCCTTACCCTCCACCCTCCCCTTCACTCCCTTTGTACTACTAACAAATACATACGAATGAGCATCTTTAAGAGTATAGACGATATGAAGATCAGAAATGAAATGAACGGAAGTATGAAGATATGAAGGATGGACACAAAGGCTGTATAAGCTGAAGATCTGAAATGAAATGGACAGGAGTATGAAGCTCTGAAGAGATGCACAGGAGCATACCTTCTCTTTTACTCTGCCTCAGTGCCTCCTGAAATAACGTGCAAGTGGGCCGTGGAGGCACACGGGGATGCGGGCAGCTGCCGCTCAAACACAATCAACGTGGGCAGTCTTGCGCGTAAGAGGCACAGTAAAAGGGGAGCTGCAAGAACAATGAAAGGGGTACCCCAAGAACAACCAAAAAACTGTCTAAGTATAAAATTGCTTTGATATGTTGGACATCTCAAATGCGCTCGTTGTCTGCAATAGGATAAAGACTGCTTTGATTCTGAATCTATTCACCTGGGTGGAATTGGGGCTGTTGTGGGGAAAATCTAAAACACACACACACACACACACACACACACACACACACACACACACACACACACACACACACACACACACAC
>BFEA01000077.1:422799-488244 GCA_003427395.1 Chara braunii | reverse complement strand
CAGTGCCACGTGGGCAGCACAGAGAGAGTGAGAGGTGTGGAATGGTGCCACGTGGCCAGCACAGAGAGAGACAGACAGACAGACAGACAGACAGGGCGCGCAATAGTAGCATGCGTGCAAACCGGGAAGAGACAAAGAGGGAGAAGGCACATGGATTGTAACCTGTGGTGCCACGTCTGTAGAGCAACATGCTAGGCATGGAGTGAGGAGGAAGCAGCGGGGCGGTAGGCTGTCATCGACATTAATGGGCCCACATGGAGGGAGGTGGAGGTCATCATAGGCCTGCAATAATCTTGTTTGATTATGTGTTTAATTTTGGAACGCACATCCTAAGATTTTGTACGACATTCAACACATGTTTAACAAGGCTTGAACGTGGTGGAAAAGGCCTGCCAGGGTCCGGAGGGGGGCGGGGAGGTAGGCAGGCTGGTGGATCTCGGTGGGATCTGATGTGCATGGCAAGGAGGGGGATGGAGACATTGGAGAGTGAGCTCGGGCCTGGTAGGGCAGACGGTCATAACGGGGTTGCAAACAGGACCCGGGTCGCAGTGCACATTTTGCAGGCACGAGTAGCCAGGGATCCAATTCCGATACACCTTCCATTTAGACGGGGTTCCTGCCGGTGACTGTGACCATGCGCTTGTGGACATGCAGTGCAGAAGGGTTGTGTGTGAGACAATCTTAGTATTGCATGCTATTGTCGTACGAGTTCTCCAAGTATTAGACAAGATGTTGGCTACTCAGTTGATGTGAATGCGGAGGCATGAGCAATTGCAGAGTCTGCAGGAAACTCCGCCTTGATATAGCGGAAGAGTCAGGGATGCACGGCTAGTCACGTTGATGACGAGGGTAGAGGAATGGCCCTTTGTGTGGCAAGACCTGTCTGGGGCGAGGCGAGTCGTTGACGAGGGCAACGATGAGTTGTCTGGCAGGTTGAGTGCTTCTTTGGGTGGTGAGGGGTGCTGTGCGTGCTCAGGCACAGAGAGCTGCTAAGGACACAGCTGCAGTTTTAGGAAAGCAAAGGAGAGGGGGGAAACTGTTCTAACCAAAGGGGTGGGCACGGCGCAGAAATAGTATACAATTGATCTGTTGTACGGGAGGCAGGGGTGCGATGAATTACAAGAAACACTTCTTTGCACTTCAACGTCTTCGGTGGTGGGTGTATCACTCAGAACCTGGCCTTTAAAAAGACCAGGAGCATATCAGCTGCTCAAAGTTGATGACGATTGCAACCACCTTGGTTGTTCCACACCGTAGATCTTTAAGATTCGGTGGAAGGGGTTGCAATGTCTCAGCTTTCTCCAATGGGAAAGCAGAGACAGAGAGAGCATGGGGAGGAGGAATGCGGAGCAATAGATAACTGCTCACCTCCTTCCAGCTCCAGCCACAGGATCATTGATCTTGTGGCTCATATTGACGCGCATGGGAAGACGAGGAACAGGGGCTGCGGGTGCGAGTTGGAAGAGGGTGGAAGCCTGAGAAGAAAGACGGGAGGTCGTTTTTTATTCAACTGCATGTACCTGACCGAAATACGGGCCACGTAAGTATCATTTGGGTAAGCCCTTTCATTTAGTATTTCCTTTGTCTTTTGAGGTTCTCTCGTTCGGATGGTTGGCCAAATAAGGTAGAACCTCTAGCACAAGAGACACTTGTCCAAATGAGGTAGAACCTTTAGCACAAGCTCTGCCAAAGTGGCTAAACAAAGACATCCAAGTACATCGAAGTTTGGCAGGCTATAAATCAAAGAAAACAATTGGATCCCCACGTCCACAGCGGGGCAATGAGAATGAATCTTGCGGTACAGCACAGAAAGGTGTGGTGGGGCAATGCGAATGAATCTTGCGGCAGAGCATGGAAAAGGTACACCCCCGTACTTTGTGGCCTTTTGTGGATGTGTAGAGTAGTGGAGCGAGAGGTACATTGCAATTTTATTTTTGTTTTTTTGTTGTTGCATCGTTCCAATTTTGACGGATGTCCCTGGGACGGGATACTGTTCGAGGGGCCTTGCGATATCATCATTTTGACTGACCTGGCCCAGGCATTTGCTTCATGCGAGGTGTCAACACAGGTCTGTAGCACAGGGTTCAGAGGCCCGCTCCACAGAAAGACAAAATATATAATATGGCATTGCATTGCATCTTTCCATGCTCTAGCGGAAGATTCATTCTTAGTGGAGGGAGGCCCTCAGTGTGCAGGGACTAGAGAGGACTATGGTCGCCGGTCGTCAACTCTCCACATGCACAAACCACAAAAAAATATGTCACTGTATCTTTCCATGTTCCAGTGGCGGATTCAGTCTCATTTTGCACACTTCCCTGCACAAAAGACAAAAAATATGGCAATCCGAGTGACTGGCCAAAGATGCTAGACACTAGCATCGCCGGTTTGCGCGGTCGGCAATGCCCGATCACCCTTCATCATGGTGATGAGGAGCTGATACAAACCTTGCCCTCGCACCACTGCTGTGGTGCCAGCCTAGAAGGATATATAATATATATACATATACAGCCCCTCGTTTGTTGTCCTCTTCTCTCTCTCTGCCTACGGTTTACCGGGCAGTTCTATTTGTGACGATATATATATATATATATATTTGTCACAGCCCCTCGTTTGTTGTCCTCTTCTCTCTCTCTGCCTACGGTTTTACCGGGCAGTTCTGTTTGTGACGATATATATATATATATATATATATATATATATATATATATATATATACAGGGTCACCAGCCTGTACGTACGGAGGTCCCCAGGCCGACCTCCGTACGTACGGGCGATCGAGGCCCCGTTTGGGGTGCCAACCCGATGGCGTTTGGCCCCCGTCAAAAATTATTTCGGGGCTTAAAAATAAGTTTTATTTTCTGAATTTGTTTTTGTGAGTGCTCTATGATGTAAGGTACATGCCTACAAATTTTGAAGTCATTTTGCTGAGCCAAACAAAAATTAAAAATCGCCAAAGATGGCGGTGTCAAAAGACTCAAAACGTGCTCGCCGACTCGTTATTTTGTGTTTTATTACTTTTCACTTTTTGATTTCACTTTATTGCGGGGCCAAAGAAACTCTATTATTTTTTGAAACTTTTTTAATGAGTTTTTTATTATGTGCAGTACACATCTGTAAATTTTCAGGGCATTTAATTTCGATGTGACCCTGGGACCTTGTCCCACTTGCACCGTTTAGTTGAGGCAGCTCAACGGTGCAACAGCTAAAAAAAATCATTTTAATTCAATTTCAAATGAGAAATGCATTTATAAATGGCAGGAATACAATTGTTCTCGTTTTTCATTTTTCACAATCGGAGTGGCATACAGGCACTTCCACAGCAGAAAATGAAGAGGTGCCCGAATCCCGTCCAAAAATGGCAAACGGAAGGAGGCTCGTTCAGTTTCTCTTGAAAAATGCCTGTTGGGGGAACAAGAGGGTCGTTGAACTAGCTGTCTCGGAAAAAGGAGACAACTAGTTCAACGGAAAGTGGCGAGGGTAGGGGTAGTAGTATTCGAGAGAAAGGATTTAGTCTGTTTTTTGTTGTAAGAAAAAGAGAAGATGGTCTCTATTTCCCTTTTTATTAAAAACGGACCGTTAGATGAATTGGACAACGTGCATCTCCCTTGTCGCGCACAGTCACACAGGCTCGAAAACCCCACGTTGACCTAGCTCAACGGAGCTAGTGGGACTAGGTCCCTGAGCCAGAAGTTGTTCAGTTTATTTTTCTGCATAACATAGTTTTTTTTCGGATTTTTTTGATTTTTTTTTTTTGCTAGGACCTTCCCTGGTCCTTGCACGGCTGGGCCGTCCGGGAAAATAGGGTGACCCGGGCGGCCCGGGTGGTAGCCTAGTCTCTTTTCATTTTTTAATTTTTTTTTATTAGCTTTATTTATGTATTTGATTTTTAACTCGAATTTGGTAATGAATTTGGATGTTATGCTCACGCAAATGTTGTTTATTTTATTTTTCTTCATAACATATCATTTTTTACTAATTTTTAGGATTTTCGTAAGATACACAGCCATATTTTTTCGTCCTTTGTGCGGCATGGCATCGCCCCTCTTCGGTCACAGCTGCATTGATCGTGTTCCATGGGCACACTGCAATGCTTTTTGTTTTGTTTTTTTCTTAAACAATTAGACCATTTCTTGATTTATGTGTGTTATCCTTGCACAGGGGTCATGTTCTCTGTATCGTTCCAATTTTGACAGATGTCCGGTAAGACTGCACACTGCAAGTTGTCTTTTCCTATTTTGCAACCGCAATCTTCAGGCTTTCTACGAAGGCTGAGAGTTTCAAGAGCAAGGCTTGGCTTTCACCTTGTGCCCCTTTTCTGTCTCCCGGTGTGTCTTTTTGAGAGCTCTCTGCCTCGGGGCGCGGCTTCAGGACTCGGACTCAGGACCTTTGAATTGGCAACCATAGGAACCAGAACCATTTATTATAAAATGAAGAAAGAAGGAGAAAAAAAACAAATCAATGTGGGAAAAAAAAAAGAATCATGAATCTACTGGAAAAGAAAAAAGGACAAACGAGAACAAGGGTCTCGCTCTCCTAACGACAAAAATATGGCAGATCCTCTCCTAACGACAAAAAGATGGCAATGTATTTTTCCATGTGCTTACCGGAGGATTCACTCTCGGTCCACGACGGAGGGCTTTACTCCACTACTGTTGCAAATGTGGAGAATGAGACCGAATACTCTCCCAAAACCTGGAGACGTTCATGATTGCCATATATGTTGTCATTTTTTCATTCTTTTTATTTTTTGTCTTTTGTGCATGTTAAGAGTGGTGGACCAAGGATGACACTCGTCAATAGGCATGGCCCCTGCGCAAGGATGACATGCATAAATAGAGTGAAAAAAAAAGAAAAAAAAAAACACGATATGTTGTCCTTTGTTTCCTTCGGGTTTTTTTTTTTTTTTTTTGTATGTTGAGAGTGGTGGAGCGAGGATGACACGCGTCAATAGGCATGGCCCCTACACAAGGGTGGCACGCATAAATCGCATGTTCTGCTATGCATGCGTGTGGAAATTATGCAATACTTCAGTATTTCACATAGTAACCGTTGTACGGTTGTAACAATTACATTATAGTTGGTTGGCCGTGGGTCGTTGTCCAGCGCATTGGTCCCGCAAGGGGACCTTCCCGACCGCGTCATGCAGGATTTGGTCATATCGCGCTACAAATGGAGCTTCTGTAACCGCTCCGGCCGAGTGCGCCAACCATACCTCTCGCGAGCCCCTACAACAGGATAGGGCCTATGCGAGGTACAACTTACCTCCATCTGCGGAGTTGTCACCTCCCTTTGGTGGGCGTACCCCCGCCGAGCTACCAGTTCACAGTACGAAAGTTAATCTGTTGCACTCGTAGAGGTGGGTCAATCGAGAACGTTTCTTATACGTTGTAGCATAGGGGGTACGCGCGGTCCTATGCCTCTATCAGATCCGCAAGCAAACCGACGCATTGGGGGTTTGAAGTCCTAAGCGCGACTCGTCGTCGGTCGACTATGACACATTCCACTCACCACGCGTTACACCATGTTGAAATAGAAAAAAATCAAATACACATACAAAACAAAATAACCGAAACACTCCTAGTCCCTTCAATATCTAATCCATAACCTTCCAACACGAAAATCAAATAGGCGACGCACGCGAGACTTAGTATAAAATCGCGCGGATGTAAGGTCTTTTCATATTGACTAACAATTTAAACGTCGAAAACGGTCACTACGATGGAGTAATACGCAGTACCATAATCACACGGTCCTCGATAGTCTCGAGACTCGCATTCGATACTTAAGTGTTGGCTGACACGCGCCTTGAAGGTTTAGTCTCTCGACGCTAAACAACCATTAAGGCGGTTGATCACCACACCCTTTTCTGCACCCTGTGGAAAGTGGGTGGTTAACAGGTTCCTACCTGTGGTGGCAGTCGTCTATCGAGGCCTTGGAGGCAAGCTACATCATCCACAGTGTGGAGAGAGATCAAGGGGGTTAACTTTGACGGTTGTCACAGACTCCAACGTCCAACTACAAAAATTTTAAACAGCAAAGAATAAAGGGGGTCTCCTTTTTTTTTCAAAGTATAATTTGTTTAACTCTTAAGCACGGTCGCAGTAGGCCGCGCGGACGCTCAAGGCATATGTATGTACATATATAAAAAAAAGTATATAATATGGGACGATCACTTCTCATAATCACAGTGGGACGTCTCTCAACCATATATATGTGTGTGGTAACAGGCAATCAAACCTAGAGTCCGAACCAAAAAACGTAACTGCAATCACATCAAAGATTCATAAAAAAGTCAAAACATTACATAGGGGAAACTCAACAATTCTCTGCGTTCACACCCCCTCGCTTTAGCCATACAAACCCTAACCTTTGTCCAACCTTCCACAAATAAAACACACACTCAGTATTTTTGTTAAATGACCATTCAATAAAATCTTGGTGAAACAAATCAAACCACGGGTCTAAGGCCTTTAGGTTGAGTAGCAAGAGTGAATTGGAGTTGAATCGTAAACCTACGAAATGACAACCGACCTGTTATCAGTGATAACAGAAGATGATCCTTATAGGATCAAGCTGAATCTAGTCTCAATCCTGAATTAAAATATCCAAAGAATGTCAGTGACACAAAATAATTCAATGCCCAAGACAAGACTATCAGTGCATGGGGAATAAATCTTCATAGCGCATTCTCACTCCAGATTTTTTTGCTAACTACGTCTAAGTCTACTTCTAAGCAAGCGTTCAAAGAAAAACCGACCTTTGGCAGAATCTCCCCTATTCAGGTAGAATCGCTACCTGTCAAAATACAATCTAACTACTTCGAACTAAGAAACTTTCGGCAACACTTCCCGTAGGAAAAGTGATTTTTCAGAAATTATATTAGTCCGAATACAAAAACTAAAATAATCTCAAACTTTTGGAAAGTCAAATTTTGTTTAAATCTCCGAATCAGTAAAAATTTAGGCAGCATTTCCTTTAGAGAGGTGGACTTCCCAGATTCATAGTGACTCAGATATGAACTCGAACATAAGATTTGAATTCTATCGAGATAAAATTTAATTAACTCCATTGATTTGTAAAAATTCCGGCAGCGCTTCCCGTAGAGAAAGTAACTTTTCAAAATTTATAGAAGTTTAAGTTCAGAACCTTAAATAATTTGACTCCAAAGCTAAATTTTGTCTCTTATTCCCTGAATAAGCAAAAATTTTAGCAGTACTTTCCCTGGAAAATAAAACTTTCTGATTTGTACTAAGCCGGATATAAAACTTAGAGAAACAGTTGAATTTTGAAAGTCAGATTTGACTAACTCCTTGGTTTTGTAGAAATTTCGACAATGCTTCCCGTAGGAGAAGTACCTTTTCAAGATTTATACAAAGCAAAGTATAACAAATGATCCCAGAAAATGCGGGAATTGTCATAAGTAAAAACAATGTTAGCAAAGAAAATGCAAAATTTGAACTAATTCTTATAACTCTAGCACATAACGAGCAACTAAAACAACTACCTGTCAAACTGAAATTCTGACTAAGGAGAGATCTCATGCAGCCACATGCAAGATCAAACCACAATGATAAGTACGTTCACCAGCCCCAAGGTTAAAACTTGTCAAACAAGAATTCATAGTCTTTCAATAATTTGTTTGTTACACCCAGCTTACATAAGGCGTAAATCTAGATCATCCAAACTTATGAAACAATTGTCTAGCTCAGCCATTCAATATACACAAACGCAGGGCACCACAACGTTTCTTTTCTTTGGGCATATGACTGGGTCGTCCACGCTAGTCGCCCTGAACTGTTCAAAAATATCGAAGTTATATTTATTTTTTTCACCTTAGTCTTTTAAGGCAGCATATGACTGAACCGTTCAACTTAGAAACAAGGTTCAACCTATCACTCCGTACAACCTATTAATTTTTAATTAATACTCTCTTTGTTTGGGATAAGTTATAGTCATGTCATCCAATCTTATGGAGCAATTGTCTAACTAGCCTGTTCATAAGTAGAACAATATAAAGGTACAAACAAAATTTACCATTTGGTTCCGGCATGTGCGTGGCTCCAAACGAGACCATCTAAACTTATGGAACAATGTTAAATCCTTCGCCTGATCCTCCCTCAGAACAAAACAAGAAGAAGTTCGATTCATCCAAACTTATGGAACAATTGCTCAAACTCCTCCCTTCAGAAACGAAGAAACATCAGAAACCCCAAAAATAAACAGGCAACCAAGTCATTCAAACTTATGGAACAATTGCTTGGGTCCTTGAGAAACAAACGCATGCAACCCTCACAAGTCAGAGCAACCAGACCATCCAAACTTATGGAACAATGTCTGGTCCTCCACTCGGTCGTCCAACTTAGTACGATGCCCAACCTTTGGTTGACCCAGTCAGACGCAAGCAAAACCACCTTTCCCCGTCTTTCCCCCAAATGCAATTTTTTTTCACAATATGACTTTAGACAAACAACAAAAGCGAAACTGCGATTACAGATGCATTTCTTTACTTAAGTCTGATTTGTGTATAGAAAGTCAAACATAAAGATAAGTTACTGGGGTGCATGCAATATACTGGTCAATCTGTAGCAAGATGTACAGGTAAGGGTGTTAACTGAGTTTATAGAAGGAGGATGAAATTTTACCTTTCAATTCCCTGCCTCCAAAACTCCTTCTGAGTTTGGGCAAAGCTGCCGCAAGCGGTGGGCAGCCTCCCCACAAAGCCTTGATGCGGTCCTACGGGTTGCAATCACGTCGGCCGCCTTCCTCTCGTAACCATAGACTAGATTTATATTAAGAAGGACAGAATGAGGGATTTCAGACTCTTGAGATACAGGAGGGGGACAGACTCAACTCTCAGGAGAGTGCCTTGATACCTTCATGCGCCTAAAGGTCCCGCAATAGTGACCAATCCGCAGTAAGAACAACCGAATCGCAGTCATGGTCGAAAGCATGATCAATATGCGCAATAACTCCTCATTCTACTTAAATTGTCGTTCTCTATTATCACACCGCCGTTATGTAGCCTAGAAGGGTCGTGTTTGAATAGAGCACGCCCTCGTGCTCTATTCAAGTAGTAGGAGAAAAACATAGCAATGTGAAGTACCCAATGACTCAGCAAAACTGCGCTGCTGAAAGGAGTACAACAACAAGACTAAGTAGACAGCTACAATCCTGAAAACAACAGTTGCACCCAAATTGTTGAGGTTCGCTTCAGCACAAATGGTTGGCTCTCGACTGACAGCAGTCCCGATAAACGAGTACCTTCACAACTCACACTCGTACTGACAACCAGACCCAAATAAGCTTTGCAACTTAAACGTCAAGGAGTCGACAAGTCACGCCCCATAGTTTATCTCCATATATTGGAACTTCAAACCAGCCAAAGTATCGCTCCTCCACTCCACACGAGTTCTCTGCTCCCGTTGAGCGCGCCTTAGTCAACCTCCACCGGACAACATCCTTCACTTCCTATGCTCGAGCCCGGTGGAGCTTCGATGTCGGAGCTGTATTGACTACAGTTCAAGACACGGGTTGTGGATCTAAAACATAGTCCTCTTTCTTCCCGTAGTAATGCAACAACGAGATCTAGTCGGTCATGAGGTGTAGTACGCCAACCAACAACTAAGTCTTCAAGCCACACGGTCTACTCTCTCCTTACTACTCCATCAACAGGATCGGTAGCAGCCCCGACAGCAGGTAACTCTCAAACTTTGCCGCTTGTCATCGATGACTTCCTACGTCGGACGGGCAACACACCGACTAATATGTAAGTCTCCTTCCTCCGTGGCTCACCTCCTCACAGAGCAGACATGAGGCTTCCGTTAGAACACATCAACTCACACCTCTCTCTGAGTCACTCCCCTCTTGTGCAGCCTCAGATGCGTTGCACAACCTCCAGCTTCCTCTCATTGTCCTTCCTCTCTCTCTCTTTTGTTGTCCCTCCTCTCTACCGTAGTACCATGCATATGAACGTACCTGGCCGTTTGCTGGGCCAGGTTCATTCTAAGTGGGGGGAGTTAAATCGTGGGAAGGAAAGACTCGGATCACGACGAGCTACGATACCGACAACGACCATGATTGCTATGGAGGACGCGGCGGATGCGGGGAGCTCGATGACCAGTAGTAATGACAACGAGCATAAGAACTCGAGGAACAGCAGAACAACGTTCTCGCTAGAAGATGACCGAATACGCTGTGCTCCGAATTCGCTCCTCTCGCGCACAACCTATGTCTCCCATAGTATCCAACCTGCATTCTTATCGTAAGATCTGAGCCCGCCATTAAACTCGCGGTACTCGATAACCTCCGTTTAGGATCTTCATTTACCCGTTTTGCTTCCACCATAATCATGTTCCCCTTCTCCTTTGCGCGCTCATTCTCTCTCCTACTCCTTACCTACTAGCTTATCACCGAAACTAACGCTACCAACTGATTCGCCCTCCCAAGAAACCCTTATTTTGCATTTCTCCGCGCCTGATTCTGTTAAGAATCAACCGCGCTATCGGTTCTCTCCCTTACCATACCTATCCTGTTCCCTTCGCCATATCCACCAGCATGCATCCTGCGCGGCTTCGTGGCTATATTTAACCTTCCTTTTCTTCACCTTTTTTTCTCGCGGCTTCAAATCCTCGCCTCTTTCTGCTACTAGCGCCTCATTTAGTAGGCAGCAGTCTGACAGTGTGATGCGCAGTCCGATGCGCCTGGCTGGTCTCGCGAGTGTGAGGGAAACTTCAAATGAGTCTGCGTCCAGACGGTCAATTAGTCCCTCGCCGCGTATACCTAGGTCCAACGGGAGCGTTTTGCACGTAACTACCGCAGAGAACTCACACGAAAGTCCCCCCTCCTTCTCAGACTCCGCCCTTACTTTTTCCCATAAATTGTTTAATTTCTCCGCCTATCCTGAGGGAAACTTTGAAGGGAACCAACTACTAAATGCACCTACGCCCAACCGTCAGAGGACTGCATGTGCTCTGCCACGGTTGACCACTTTCCAGGTCTCTAATGGACAACCCACTCATAAGTCGTCCCGGAGCCGGAGCCGGAGCCGCGGGTCTGCTGCAGGCTCATAGCAAGGTTCCAGGCAAAGCGGGCCCCAATGCAGATGTTAGTACTAGTAACAAATATTCAAGTGTGAACTTTGAAAATGAAGTGGAGGGGATCCCACGTGAACTGGCCACTTCGGGGCCTCGCCCTGGTACCCCAACTGCTGCCCAGGCATAGACCACTATCTCGTGGGGTCCAACTGGCATGCTCTTGCTCAAACCTTCTTACAACGGACTGTGCCCCCGCGGTGGCGGACCGTGCCCCCGCGGCGTCCCCTGTTACCCTCAGGCTGCAACTCCATCGGTCAGCTCGAATTGTTCTCCAATTCCTTTTCACTTTAGGCTATCGACGCTCTCCAAGTGGGAAGCAAGGGAAGCCACGACCTTGGACCCCACCACTCTCTCACACGTTGACCTCACCAGTCCGTATTTCATCGCAAGTAGGGCAGGGAAATTTTACCAATTTCCTGAACACTCAAGAATCCGGACGACTCTTAAAATCAGCCCCGCGTCCGACCTTAAAAGGGGATAAACAAAACAAACAGATAATAATAACCATAATAATAATAATAATAAAAATAAGGATAAAAATAATAACCAACAAAAATTTTAAAAGGCAGAACTGCACGGCGGGGAGAAAAGGAAAAATGTTCATATCGCCTTGGTCCCGCCGAGCTACGCCGCGGGCAACAAAACCATGAGGATAGCCTCGCCGCACCCTCAAACCCTGTGGTTCCTTCACGCCACTCCCACGCTCTCGTGCCGTCGCTGGCCGATCTCAATTACTGAATCTCTCTAAAAGTTCGTTACTGCAACCAATAGTGCAAGGCCCAAGGTTGGGTTTATCATTGACGGACGCTTATATAAGCGAGTACAGAGCGACGCGCGAGCCTACTGAGACGTTGCAAAGTCACATTGTTGTTGATGTCGTCCTCCGTACGTACGCACATGTCGCGCTCGGGTGTTCCGATAATCAGACAACCTATTAATCTTAGGTTAGTCAGCATTAAAATCTGGCCGGCAACCGTTCCGACTCTTTAGTCATCAACAAAAAAAGAGATCACACATGCCCTAAGTCTACGCACCCACACATTCTCTGCTCTAGTCAACCATTTAGTCAACGTAAATAACAGACACAGTCGCGACCCGCGCGGTGTATTCGGACTTTTAAACCAAACTTATTCTTTGCCACTTACAAAAACCAGGGCGGATACCCTTGTAAGGGTATTTGCACCGACAACTTATCGGACCATATTAAGCGATGTCCCCGTCGTTCGAAGGGATCAAAAAGCTATCAATTCAATTGTAACCCAAAATGTCGACGAGAAAGGAACCAATCCGATTAACTGACACACTCCGGTTCGAGGCCTCCATCAATCCATGCCATGCTGCCACGATTCTAACCTAGGTCTCCATTGTCCTGACACTAGGACGTCGGTGTACTAGGCATACGTACTACAACATAAATTTCAGTGGCCCGTTCAACAGTCCTCTCTCCTTTGTGTTAGACAAAAATCGACCTATCGTTAAGTGTTCCATTTAGTCTCTATCCTGCAAGCAGGGCTATAACTAGGGATTCAGACCCTTACCGAGACTTTTAAAGGCACTCTCACCTCCCTCCCAAAATTCTCATAATGCAGTGTGTATATATATATATATATACATATATATATATATATGTATATATACATATATATATACATATAACACTTATCTCAGATTCTTCATGCAGTCTAGTACAGAAAAGTCTGGTCTTCATCTTGGCCCACCATAGTCTGGTTGATCGAGCCAGATCGATGGCTCACCGCATTGTTATTTTAGCGGTAGCGTCCTTGCAGGTTACGCAACGATAGACTTTTCCTTGATAAGCATTCAATCAGGGCTACCAAAAAGACTCAATTGACTCGACTCTTATCCCTCCGACATCCCGCGGGAGTAAAACTCTCTGAGGCGGTCACACCTTTTAAGTTTTTACCATTTTGGTGAGACGTGGGTCCGATGCTAGGTTGTACCGGTCCAAGTGGTGCTAAACTTTATCGTTAGCTTGGTATACCTGAATATGCCTTAAGATAAACAACAAGTGGATAAACGGTGTGTCGCAACAAGCACAGACCTACTGCGACACTACGCAAAAGTCTTTCACACTTAAAAGACCTTTACCAGTCCTTTGTGGGACAACACTGAAGAGTACGATATTCTCTTCGCATTCACAAACAAAATCACTGCCAGATTCACAAGGCCATGACCTCACTCTTGATCAGAGCAGGTAAGCCACACATCTTAATGACATCCCTTAAATAAACCATTTTTGTGACATCCAAAACTCCACTAATGGCCCCAAACAAATTCTTGGTCCTTCTCGTCGGTCTTTATGACACAAAATGTGTTTTCCATGCCATTAAATTTTTTAACCACCTTTCAGTCGAAGAGGGTCTCACTCATTAGGTCTCTCATTCATCCGTCTCTCTCTAGGATGAACCTCCATATGACCTTTTTAAAACATCTTCTACTCGAAGATGAGTCTTCAAATGGACAAATTACCACTTTCTCATATGGGAACATTACTTGAGTCTTCCCCTAAAAAAGGTCAGCTTACAGTCTGTGTTTATGCCACCACAGAGTCTCTCCTTCCACCTGGAAGTCAATAGATCAATGTCACTTCTCCCACCTGAGGACTTTTCAACACCTGCTCCCTCAATGCCATGATCGTCTTAGGGTCCGCCGTGTCGTGTGTTAAAACCATCTTCATGGCCGCATTTATGTTGGTCAGGATGAGTGACAATACCTAAGGTCTGTCCTCTTCCTCCTCAGATCCTTCGAAAAACCTTCGTCGCTCCTTCTCGGATTCTTAAATGGTGAACGAGTCGGCGTTGGGCCGATTCCTCACACTCAGGGGGCCCGTGTTCCGACAAGTGATGACTTTATAATTTCCATAGGCCGTATCACATAGGAGGAAGATAATCATCCCATCGTGCTTGTTGAAAATTACAGTTTCATTCCTACACAGGAACGATCTTCCCAGAAGGATAGGGTGATCAACATCAAGCATAACGAAGAAACACGTCCTCACCTTTACTTTGCCGACTTCAATGACCACATTCGAAGTCGTCCTACAAAACACTACCTTGCAATTGGCACCATGAAGGACGCTGCAATCCGAGCAGCCTATCTCCATGCCTAATCCAATCGCATCTCTCTCCCTGATGATGTTCATCTTCGTGCCCGTATCCACCATTGCAGTATATTTCGATTCCTTCACCATCAGATCCACCAACCCGCAAGCCACACACTTCCAGTCCATCGTAGTTCCAGTTTCTCCCCACTCTACTTCCCTCGGTAGAATCGTGCTCAGGTGAACATTTGGCAGTAACCTCCTCGAGAGTCGGCCTTTCAACCCATCTTTGAGCCTAGGAGCAGAAGCCATGATGTATTTCAGGTTCATGAGGTCATTGTGACCCTCAAGCAACTTGTCTACCATCCTCTCCACGTCGAAGCCTTCTTCCAGCCAGACCGCATACTTCTTCTTCTTTGGCGCCACATCGAGCAAATTGGTTCAGTTTTCTCCTGGACTCCCCTCTTCCACCCTTATAGATGGGCCTTCCTTCTCGTGCCACAGCCTAAAGATGGCTGGTGGCATTCGTCGTTCGGTTATCCGTCCAAGGGCCTCCTTCCTCATCCCACCTGGGATTTTTGAGTCGATGTACTCCCCAAACTGTTCATATATGTCTTAATCCATATTTGAGTAAATCAACCCTTTTCCCTTATCATCCCGACGCTTCTGGCAAAAACGCAAAGTGTGACCAATTTTATCGCAATGTTGACAAGTGGTGTTCCGTCAGTCGAAACGAGGCCTCCCATACCCTTCACCTCCTTCCTAGTCACGTTGGCCACCCTGATCCTGGTTACCTTGGTCATTCTATTGGCCACCTCAGCCTCCACCATTCCAACTTCATTCTCTTCCGCCACCCCGACTTCCTTATCCTCTGCCCCCGTTTCCTTGGTTACCCTGTTCTTGATTCCCTCCTCCCGCCACGCTTGTGTGCGAACCTTGCTAAGCTGGCGGTGGAGGTGGTGCCACGGGCAGGGTCTAACTTGCGGGGTAACTTGGCGGCACCATACTTGCTTGAGTCCCTGAATAAGGTACTATATGACCAGGCGGAGCTTGACCACCCGTTCCCCATGGCACATAGGGGCCAAACACAGGTCAAGATCCTATTGGACCATAGGACGACCATTGTCTATATGATGGTGGCCCCACCGGTGAAGGCCCTGTGCTACTTGATGGTATTGCTGCATTTGGTGAGGCCACTGCCAGTGCTTGGGGCGTTTGCCCTTTTTCGGAGCCTTGCCCGCCTTGTGCCAAATTGCGTTGTTTACGCTGCGCCTTTAGGAGGTGCTGAGGCACCGTCTCCTCGTCGTCCCACTCTTCTTGGGTGACCTCCTCCTCTATCGGTTCCTTTCCTCTTCCTTGGACCGTGGTCACCACCTTTTTCTGCACCACGGAGTCCTTTCCATAACCCAACTCCGTAAGTACATCCGTGATAATCCGTTGTACTCCTAGAGTCCCTGTAACAGCCGCATCACACTCCTTCCACTTCTGCCTATGAGGGCGTCTCTAGAATTAGTGGACTTGGTCCAGGTCGCCTTCCTTTACCTCTTTGTCAATTGTGGCCCATGTGAGCTTATCACTGCCCCCACCTCGCTTTGTCAACTTGTGAGCTTATAAAGAATTGAAAAATCCTAGGAAGATAGTGCATTGTTCCTCCTCCGAAATTCCTTGGACCTTCCTCGCCTTCTTCTTAAATTCTTCAGTAGCAGGCCGTCTCCCAGCCTATACTTCCTTTGCATCCCATCTTTAAATTTTGCCCCACTGTCGTTCGGTGCCGCTATAACCTTATTCACTTCCATGTGAAGTCCGTGGTGTACATCCTTCAGGATACGTTGGAACTTCATTGCATCCGCCACACCTACCATTGGCTGTTCAACCAGCTCCATCCAGTCAGAGACTCGTTACCCTTTGAACAAGAAGGTCTCGACTTTGGGAGCATTGCCTCGCGATGAATATCTCATGTCCAGGGCTTCGACCAGGTCATCAATCGCCAACCCTTTCCCTATACCATTGGCAATACCTTCTGCCATCTTAGCCAATCTCTTTATTCAACCTTCATGTAAAGAAGAAGTAACACTTTATTCAGCATGCTGATCTATCATCATGCTCACCTCACTTTCGATTCATTTATACTATGCTCACGACCTTACTGATATCGCATCTCATTTATCTAGACCTACTGTAGTAGTGCTCGTCTTTACTACAGGACTTCGTTCATATCCTAAGTGAATATAGTCTTTAGCCCTTGCCAGTTCTATAGTAGTTATTCAGGTAGCCAACCACGCCAGTAAAATAAATCATTACCAATATTGGCTTACTTAGATCGTCATCCCACCCTTATCCTGGATCCGATCTCTAAAAAGGTCTCTCAGTCTTAAGACACGTCCAGTTAATAGTCAAGATATCAGGTAATCAGCCTTGTAAGTCTAAGGAAAGACTTCTCATTCTGCCTATTTTTCACTTTCCCAATGTGAATGCTGTGTCGTTAGGGACAATGGCAGACAACCGTCATCCCCGATAACGGCGTCACCTGTTGAGCGCATCGGTCCCGCAAGGGGACCCTCCCGGCCGCGTCACGCAGGATTTGGTCATATCGTGGTACAAATGGAGCTTTTGTAGCCGCTCTGACTGATTGTGTCATCCATACCTCTCGCTAGCCCCTATGATAGGATAAAGCCTACTCGAGGTACAACTTACCTCCACCTACGGAAGTTGTCACCTCCCTTTGGTGGCTGTATCCCCACCAAGCTACGAGTCCATAATATGAAAGCTAATCAGTTGAAATCGCAGCGGTGGGCAAACCGAGAACGTTTCTCGTACGTTGTAGTAGAGGAGGTACGTCCACTCCTACGCCTCTATCAGACCTGCACTCGAACCGACGCATTGGGGGGCTGAAGTCCCAAGCACGACTCATCGTCGATCGACTAAGACGCATCTCACTCATCACGTGTTACACCATGTTAAAACATAACAAAATCAAATACATGCGCAAAATAAAACAACCGAAACACTAGTAGTCCCTTCTGTATCCAACCCATAACATTTCCAACGAGGAGATTAGGTAGGCGACGCGCGGGAGATTTAATATAAAACCACGAGGACGTAAGACCTTCTCATATCGACGAGCAATGTAAACGTACACAAGCAGTCGCAACGATGGAGTCCTACGAAGTACCCATAATCACACGGTTTTCGATAGTCTAGATAGTCTTGAGGCTCGCATTCGACACTCAAGTTTCGGTTGGCACGCGCCTTAAGGGGTTAATCTCTCAACGCTAGAGAACCGTCAAGGTAGTTCATCACCACACCCTCTTCTGCAGTCTGTGGAGAGTAGGTGGTACGCACGTCCCTACCTGTGGTGACAGTCGTCTCTCGAGGCCTTAGAGGCAAACTCCATTATCCAAGGTCTGGAGAGAGATCAAGGGGTTTGACTTTGACGGCTGTCACGGATCCCAACGTCCAACTATAAAAACCATAAACAACAAAGGATAAAAAGGGGTCTCCCTTTTCTCTTAAAGCATAATCTGTTTAACCCTTACGCACGGTCGTAGTAGGTCGCGTGGACGATCAAGACATATGTATGTACATATATAAAAAATGGTGTATAATATAAGACGATCACTTCTTACAATCACAGTGGGACTCCTCTCAACCATATATATGTGTGTGGTCATAGGCATTTAAATACAGAGTCCGAACCACGAAACACACCTGCGATTACATCAAAGATTCACCAAAAAACTCATACACTACACTTGATCAACTTCAACCATTCTCTGCACTCAACCCCCCTCGCTTTAGCCATATAAGCCTCATTCTTTGTCCAACCTTTCATAAATAAAACACTGTATATCTTTGTTAAATGACCATTCAATAAAGTCCGAGTGAAAACCCAACGAAACAAATCAAGCCACAAGTTTAAAGTCTTTAATTTGAGTGGCAAGAGTGAATTGGAATTGAATTGTAAATCGATGAATCGGCAACCGACCTGTTATCAGTGATAGCAGAAGATGATCCTCGTAGGATCAAGTTGAATCTAATTCTAATCCTGAATCGAAATGTCAAAGGAATGTCTGTGACACAAAACAAGCCAATGCCCAAGGCTAGACTACCAGTGCATAAGAGAAAAATCTTCGTAGCACATTCTCACTAATTGACATTTCGTTTAAACTGACATTTTTTTTTAAATTCACGAAATTGAGCGTACAAAAAAACAACATTTTTTAGTGTTTTTTTGTCTCCATGACGTCGGATGATCAGATCATTGGGTGTCGTGGTAACTCCCGATGATCTGACCATAGAATGTATGTTAACGGTACTTTACGTTGAGGTACATCAGATAGACAAAGTGAGATAACCACTTTCTCACCCGATGAGCAATGAAATTTTGACTACGTTCAGTTTCGTGAATTTAGAAAAAAATGTCAGTTTTAACGAAATGTCAGTTCACTCCGGATTTTCCTGCTAGCTAAGTATAAGTCTACCTCTAAGTCAGTATCCAAAGAAAGACAGACCTTTCGCAGAATCTCCCCTATTCAGGGTGGATCGTCAGAATCGCCACCTATCAAAATATAATCTAACTCCTTCAAACTAAGAATATTTCGACAGCAGTTCCCGTAGGAAAAGTGTCTTTTAAGAAATTATATTAGCTTGAATACGAAAACTGAAATAATTTTTAACTCTTGGAAAGTCAAATTTTGTCTAAACCTCTGAATCAGTAAAACTTTGGGCAGCATCTCCTTTAGAGAGGTAGACTTCCCAGATTCATAATGACTTAGATATGAACTCGAACATAAGACTTAAGTTCTATCAAGACAAAATTTAACTAACTCCTTAAATTTGTAAAAATTTCGGTAGCGCTTCTCGTAGGGAAGGTAGTTTTCCAAAATTTATACAAGGTTAAGTTCAAAACCTGAAATAATCTTGACTTTTCAAGGTCAAACCACAATGGTAAGTACTCTCAACCCCAAGGTCAAAGTGTGACAAACAATAGTTCATAGTCTTTCAATAATTTGTCCCTTATACCCAACTTACACAAGGCGTAGAGCTAGATCATCCAAACTTATGGAACAATTGTCTAACTCATCCATTGAGTATAGACAAACATAAGGCACCACAACTTTTCTTTTCTTTGGGCATATGGCTAGGTCGTCTAACCTAGTCGCCCTGAACTGCTTACAAATATCCAAGTTATATATATTTTTCTGCACCTTAGTCTTTTAAAGCAACATATGACTCAACCGTTCAACTTAGAAACAAGGTTCAAGCTGCCCCTCCTTACCACCAATTTATTCTTCGTTAATACTATCTTCGTTTGTGATAAGCTATAGTCATACCATCCAATCTTATGGAACAATTGTCTGACTAGCCTGTTAATAAGTAGAATAGTATAAAGGTATAGACAAAATTTACCCTTTTGTTCCAGTATGTACGTGACTCTAGACTATACCATCCAAACTTATGAAACAATGTTCAACTCTTCGCCTGAACCTCCCTCAGAACAAAAGAAGAAGTTCGAGTCATCCAAACTTATGGAACAATTGTTCAAACTCCTCCCTTCAGAAACAAAGAAATACCCGAAACTCCAAAAATAAAAAAGGCAACCAAGCCATCCAAACTTATGGAACAATTGTTTGGTCCCTGAAAAACAAACACATGCAGTCCTCACAAGTCAGAGCAACCAGACCATCCAAACTTATGAAACAATGTCTGGTCCTCCAAGCAATCAAAATATACAGTGCGTAGCACCGGACCATCCAACTTAGAACAACGCCCAACTTTTTGGTTAACCCAGTTAGACGCAATCAAAACCACCTTCCTCTCGCCTCTTCCCCAGATGCAAACCCTTTTCACAATTCGACTTCAGACAAACAACAAAAACGAAACTGAGATTGCACATTTCTTAAGTATGATTTGTGTCTAGAAAGTCAAACATAAAGTCAAGTATGGGGTCCATGCAATATGCTCAATCAATCTGTAGCAAGATGTACAAGTGAGGGTGTTAACTGGGTCTATAGAAGGAGGATGAAGTTTTACCTTTCAATTCTCTGCCTCCAAAACTCCTACTTTCTAGCAGAGCTCCCACAATCGGTAGGCAGATTCTCCACAAAGTCTTGATGCAGTCCTACGGGTTGCAATCCCGTCGGTTGCGTTCCTCTCGTAACCACAGACTAGACTTAGATTAAGAAGGGCGGAATGAGGGGTTTCAGACTCTCGAGATACAAGAAGGAGACAAACTCAACTCTCAGGAAAGTGCCTTGATACCTTCATGCACCTGAGGCCTTGAGGGCGCCGCAATCGTGGCCAATCCACAATAAGAATAGTCGAACCGCACTCAAACGTCACGAAGATGGTCGAAAGGATGATCAATAAGCGCAATAACTCCTCCCCCTAGTTAAAAATCATCGTTCTCTCTTATCACACCGCCGCTATGTAGCCTAGAAGGGCTTGTTTGAATGGAGCATGCCCTCATGCTCTATTCAAGTGGTAGGAAAAAAACACAACGATGCATAGTGCCCAATGACTCAGCAAAACTGCGCTGCTCAAAGGAGTACAACAACAACACTCAGCAACATACAAACGGTTAACAGATACCCCCACTTTTCACCCTTAGGGTAACCTTCACAACCTTGAAAAGTGCAGTGGGGATCATGTTTTTCGATTTTTTTTTTTTTTTTTTTTTTGCCCTGTTTTGTTTTTGGTCACGCTTTGTATGTGCCAAGTTTGGTGTTTGTCTCAGCAGGCAGCGACAATCCTCAAAATAGCAACTGCACTCTAATTGTTGAGGTTCCCTTCGCAACAAATGGCGGGCTCTCTACTTACAGCAGTCCCGATAAGCGGGCACCCTCACAACTCACGCTCATACTGAAAGCCAGACCCAAACGAGCTCTACAACTTGAACGCGGAGGGGCCGACATGTCATGCCCCACTGTCTATCTCCACATTGGAACTTCAAACCAGCCAAACTATCGCTTCTCTACTCCACACGAGTTCTCTGCTCCCGTTGAGCCCTCCTTAGTCCAACTCCACCAGACAGCATCCTTCACTTCTTATGCCCAAGCCTCGATGGAGCTTCAATGTCCGAGCTGTATTGGCTACAACTCAAGACACGGGTTGTGAATCCAAATCATGGGCCCCTTTCTTCATGTAGTAATGCAACAACGAGATCTAGTCGGTCATGAGGTGTTGTACGCCAGCCAAGAACTAAGTCTTCAAGCCACGCGGCCTGCTCCCTCCTTACTACTCCGTCAGTAGGGTCGGTAGTTGCCCCGACAGCAGGTAACTCTCCAACTCCACGGCTTGTCTTCGGCACCTTCCTACTTCGGACGGGCGACACACCGACTAATAGGTAAGTCTCCTTCATCTGTGGCTCACCTCCTCATAAAACAGACATGAGGCTTCCATTAGAACGCGGTAGCTCACACCGCTCGTTGATTCCCTCCCCTCTTGTGCGGCCTCAGATACGTTGCACAACCTCCAACTTCCTCGCATTGTCCTTCCTCTCCCTCTCTTTTGTTGTTCCTCCTCTCTATTGTAGTACCCTGCATATGAACGTACCTGACCGATTGCTCGGCCAGGTTCATTCCAAGTGAGGGGAGCTAAACCATGGGAAGGAAAGACTCATATCACGACGAACTACGGTACTGATGACGACCATGATTGCTATGGCAGACGCGACGAACGTGGGGAGCTCGATGACCAAAAAACGAGCACAGGAACTCGAGGAATAGTTGAATAACGTCCCCGCTCAAAGATGACTGAATACGCTGTGCTCCGAATTCGCTCCTCTCGCACACAACCTATGTCTCCCGTAGTATCGAACCTGCATTCTTATCATGAAATCCGAGGCCGCCATTAAGCTTGCGGTACTCGAGAGCCCCCCTTTAGGATCTTCATTTACCCATTTTCATCAAGAAACGGGTGAGTTAAGGAATTTTTACTTCCACCATAACCACTTTCCCCTTCTCCTTGGCGTGGTCATTCTCCTTCCTGCTCCTTACCTACTAACTTATCACTGGAACTAACGCTACCAACTGATTCGCCCTCCGAAGAAACCCCTATTTCGCATCTCTCCGCACCTGATTCTGTTAAGAATCAACCGCGCTATCGGTTCTCTCCCTTACCACACTCATCCTCTTCCCTTCGCCATATCCACCAGCGTGCATCCTGCGCGACTTCGTGGCTAGATTCGGCTTTCCTTTTCATCACCTTTCTTTCTCGCAACTCCAAATCCCCGCCTCTTTCTGCTACTATCGCCGCATTCAGTAGGCACCAGTCCGACAGTCCGTAGCGCAGTCCGATGCGCCCGACTGGTCTCGCGAGTGTGAGGTAAACTTCGAATGAGTCCGTGTCCAGACGGTCGATTAGTCGCTCGCCACCTATACCCAGGTCCGACGGGAGCGTTTTGCACGTAAGTACCGCAGAGAACTCACACGAAAGTCCCCCATCCTTCGCAGACTCTGCCCTTACTTTTTTCCATAAACTGTTTAATTTCTATAACTATCCTCAGGGAAACTTCGAAGGGAACCAACTACTAAATGCACCTACGCCCAGCCATCGGACGATTGTGTGCCTTATCGCTGTAAGGCCCCGCCTGAGCTCCCTCTGCCTCACTCTGCTCAGGCACAGTAGTCCACTTTCCAGGTCTCTAATGGGCGACCCATTCATAAGCCGTCCCGGAGCCGGGGCTGCGGGTCTATTGCAGACTCATAGCAAGGTTCCAGGCGAAGCGGGCCCCAATGTAGATCTCACCAGTAGTAACAAATATTCAAATGTGAACTTTAAAACCGAAGTGGAGTGGATCCCATATGAACTGGCCACACTTCGACCCCGGCCTGGTGCCCCGACTGCTGCCCAGGCATAGACCACTATCTCGTGGGGTCCGGCAAGCATGCTCTCGCTCAAACCTTCTTACAGTAAACGACGGGTGGCAGACCGTGCCCCTGCGGCATCCCCTGTTACCCTTAGGCTGCAACCTCATAGGTCCGCTTGGATTGTTCTTCAATTCCCTTTCACTTTAGGCCATCGACGCTCTCCAAGTGGGAAGCGAGGGAAACCACGACCACGGACCCCACCACTCTCTCACACGTTGACCTCACCGGTCCGTATTTCATCGCGGGTAGGGCATGGAAATTTTACTAGCTTCCCGGACACGCAAGGATCCGGACGACTCTTAAAATCAGCCCCGCGTCCGGCCTTGAAAGGGGATAAACATAAAACTAATAATAATAATGATAATAATAATAATAAAACTAAGGATAAAATCATAAAAATAATAACCAACAAAAATTTTAAAAGGCAGAACCGCATGGTGGGGAGAAAAAGGAAAATGGCAAAATGCTGATATCGCCTTGGTCCCGCCGAGCTACCCCACTAGCAACAAAACCATGGGGATAGTCTCGTCGGACCCTCAACCCCGCGGTTCCTTCGCGCCACTTCCACGCTCCCACACCATCGCTGACCGATCTCTGAATCCTTCTAATGAAAGTTTGTTACCACAACCAATAGTGCAACGTCCAAGGTTGGGCTTATCATTGACGAACGCTTATATAAGCGGGTACTGTGTAACGCGCGGGCCTACTGAAACGTTCCAAAGTCACATTCTTGTTGATGTCGTCCTCCGTACGTACGCACATATCGCGCTCGGGCATTCCAATCATTAGACAACTTTTCAATCTTAATTTAGTCAGAACTAAAAATTTGGCCGGCAACCGCGTCAACTCTTCAATCATCAACAAGAAAAGCGATCACGCGCGTCTTAAGTATGCGCGCCCACACACTCTCTACTCTAGTCAACCATTTAGTCAACGTAAATAACAGACACAACCACGACTCGCGCGGTGTACTCAGACTTTTAAGCCAACCTTATTTTCTATCACTTGCGAAAACCAGGGCGGATACCCTTCTAAGGGTATTTGCACCAACATCGTGACACTGACTAAACGCCTTTCACAGTGGTTCCTTCTTGCATCCTTTTCGTACTGTTCTTCCCCCTTTTTTCTTTGAGGAATCTTTATTGATAGGATCCTTATGTTGACTTATCGTAGTGCTTTTCATAGAGGTCGTCATCTTCTTCCATCGACCTCTCTTCTTTTTTTCTCCTCTCTTCTCTTCCCTCCTATGAAAACAATGAAATGATACCTTTGGATTTGTGTATGTTAATCACATGTTTTGCTATGCATGCGTATGAAAATTATGCAATACTCTAGTATTTCACGCAGTAACCGGTGTAGCAATTATACTATAGTTGGGTGGTTGTGGATTGTGAAACTGACGAAACGTCTTTCATAGTGGTTCCTTCTTGCCTCCTTCTTCTCTTACAGTTCTTTCCTTTTTTTTTCTTTGAGGAATCTTTGCTGATAGGATGCTTATGTTGACTTATCGTAGTGCTTTTCACACAGGCCGTCATCTTCTTCCCTCGACCTCTCCTCTTTTCTTCTCCTCTCTTCTCTATTCTCTCTTCTCCTCTTCTTTTCCTCTCCTCTCTTCACTTCCCTCCTATGAAAACTATGGAGTTATGCGTTTGGATTTGTGCATGTTAATCACGTGTTTTGCTATGCATGCATGTGAAAATTATGCAATACTCCAGTATTTCACGCAGTAACCGTTGTAGCAATCATACCATAGTTGGAGGGTTGTAGATCGTGACACTAACGAAACGTCTTTCATAGTGGTTTCTTCTTGCCTCCTTCTTCTTTTACTGTTCTTCCCCCTTTTTCTCTTTGAGGAATCTTTGCTGATAGGATCCTTACGTTGACTTATCGTAGTGATTTTCACAGAGGTCGTCATCTTCTTCCCTCGACCTTTCCTCTTCTCTTCTCCTCTCTTCGCTCTTCTCTCTTCTCCTCTTCTCTTCCTCTCCTCTCTTCCCTTCCCTCCTATGAAAACTATGGAATGATGCCTTTGGATTTGCACATATTAATCATATGTTTTGCTATGCATGCGTGTGAAAATTATGCAATACTCTGCTATATACGAACATCCATCGTCTAACCCCGAGACACGACTTGCAGCAAAAGGGGGAAAACAAAAGTAAACCAGTTTCTGATGTGGATTGCCCTGCACTGGGCCCGAATGTGGGCCCAACTCGGAAATATGCTTCCCGTGAGACCCTCCATTTCTTTAAGAAGAGTAATATAGTAATGAATGCTTAAAAAAATGCAAGTCTCTCAGCTATTACCAAAAAAATGGAGATAGTAGGGATACCTGCCTCTTCCCTCAATGTGTGGCCTGTGCAGCTTTTTGAGCCTTTGACCTCGGCTAAGATTTAGGGTCCAGTGCCTCGAGAAAATTGTGTGGGGCTGGAGTTACGACAGCAACTCTCCAGCCTCATGCAACAGTTGTCTCACGATGCACTCATATTGTCGGACTGTCGTCATACCCTCTCAAGGCAGTAGTGAAGTTGTGGGAGCTCTACTGGAGCTGCAGGAGGTGTTGGGAGGCTTGCTAGAGCTGGTGGAGGGCTAAAAGGTTGGTTGGAGCTGGAGGAGGTGCTAGAGGAAGCCAGGCAGCCAGGGGGTGGAGCACTCTGCCCCAGTTCCAGGATGGTGCCTAGGCTATTGGGGCTACTTTGGGACCACCCAATCGTACCATGGCCTTTTTTCTATCCTGGTTTTTGGACTTCGTTTTTCAACCAGGGTCTAGATTGTTTTTTTTTTTCTATCCTAGTTTCGACATCCAGTTGGGTGATGTAATTGGCTTGAGAATGCAGGCACCCTGCAAGCTATGTTATTTTTTGGGGTTGGCACGATGACATCTGAGACAGATTTTGGTACATTGGCCCACATATTATTATTTTGAATGTGGATTTAGGTTGGGATGAGACTACATCGGTTTACGGGCAAGGTGTGCATGGCAGGTGACAGTTTGAGGTATCCTATTATTGCATGTAGGTGAAACTAAGCTTGGTACTCGCTTGGGAGGAGGTTGGGACACTACTCTTTGGAGATTCCGCTTATGTTCATAGCATTTGGATCTATTGTGCATGGTGGGAAGGCTGGCACCACTTTGTGGCCCTTCTGGGACCATCTGGTACCACGAGGACTATTTGAAGTTGAACGGAGTTAATTCCGGGACTGTTGAAGGCCGTTGTACTCATTCGGAGGCTGTTTTGGAATTGTTGGACTCTCCTAGGACTGTCCTTGTCACTTCATAACCTTTTTGGATTATGTGAGACTACTTAGACGGGACGTGTTGGGACCTCCTTGGGACCACCAACGACCGCTTGGGACCACTTGGTATTATTGGGATTGCCTTAGGACTAACTTTGGTCACGTGGTACCTCTTTCGACTGCCTTGGGATTAACTGGAACTATTTGGAACCCATTTGGGATTAATGATACTATTTTGTGGGACCTATTGGAGCTGTAAGTAAAGGTTTGGTGATACTATGAGGCAAATGGAAATGTCTATGATATATATGCGACTGTTTTCGTCAACTGAGACTGTAGTGGGACCGTTTGGACCATTTGGACCAACATGTTGAACTATGTGGTACCCTTCGGACAGTTTGGTACTGTTTCTAAGCTAAGGATGTAGTCTTTTAACTATTTTTGAACTTCGACTTCCTTTGGGTTCATATTCATATTCATCTGATAGTTGGTACTACACTGGGACCAGGTTGTATGACTGGAACTACTCCGGGATCAACTGGTACTATAGAGACTATAGTTGGGACTACTTGGAACTGACTAGTTTTCTTGGGACCTCCTAGATATTCTCCTGAAACTATCAAGACTTTGAATTACTTGTGTTTGAGATAAGTTTCAGCCTATCTTATCTTCTTTAGCTTCAATATTACTTTTTTTTTGTCTGAAGTTGAGACTTTACTCTCTCCTATTCAAAATTAGTACTTTCACGAATCATGAGTTGCTTTTTTTTTTTCTTTTTTTCTTTTTTTAAGTGCCCACAGTGTAGTAGAGGGTGGTGGCCAGGCCTCAGAAGGTGCCAGGAATACTCATCCATTGGGAAATCAGATGGATTGCGAGGACCCAAGGGGTGTCACCTCAAGATGGCACCATGGTAGCATGACATATGCTAATGCTCAGATCGCAAGTTGTGATCTGCGTCAATGCTTACCAGACTAACCGAAATGTCTTTCTACATACACTACCCTAACGACCCGGTGTCGTGCTCCCACCACCGCCACCGCTTCGAGTTCGGTGTTCCTCCCCGTACTGAGTGGGTTGGTGTATCGGCAGACTGTCACGCATGACTTTTGTCAAGTCTCAATATTAAATAAATATATATTCAACTCAATCTCTCAGTAATTTGGTCGAATAGATAGCACCATCCCTCATGTTGGTGGCGACACAATCTACAGTGAGGCGTTTGGTTTTGTCGCCTGCACCCGACTTCGTGCAAAAGTCAGACTCAAAGTCACTGGAGTCCCTTCTTAGGGAGGTCTTAGATGGTTTTGAGTGTGACCTAAGAATTAAAAGGAATGAAGGAAATAATCATTCATGTCATACATCACTAGACAAAGAACATGTGCAAGACGAGGAGAACAAGAGTCAACTCTGTAAGACCATGACCGGAGACCAGAGAATGAAACGTAGTACACAAGGAATGAAGGAGACAACCATCGAAGGGTTGTGGTCACTGAGAAATCATAATAATGATTGTGCCCAAGTATATCTTTGTAACCGATAGAATTGACCTCAGTTAAGGATCAGTAGTGGTACCCCCTCGTGAGTCGACGGGGTTGTTCGGGACTCCGCCTCCGGTACGCGCCGCTCTCCCTCGTCATTGAGTACATGGGTGGCAATAGACTCTGGAGTCTGAAACCACATAGTTGATGTCCAATGATGTTGTCGGGTCCATCTAAACCACATAGTTGATGTCCAATGATGTTGTCGGGTCCATCTACAGAATGTAAGTCATGGACCTCGTCATCTCGTAAACCGCAACACTCATGAGATAAAGTTCCTTAGCCAATGAAATGTCACATATCGCTTCGATCAGGATCTCAATGCCCCCTTGAAAGCGGTCTGCATAAAGGGGGTTCTGAAAAGCCTGCATAGAAAAGTCTGCTCCCACAAGGTGATTGTCGCTATCCCTAAGATAAGGGATTGGTCTCTTTCCTCTAGAAGGGCTGGCTACCTCCTCCGTCTTGGGTTCTCCTGACATGTGAAAGCCCGATAAATCTCTTTCGAGTAGATAGTGCGCTAAAAGATACACAATCCATCATATGACCGCCCTTCGCCTGTGCCTTGTCCCGGTAGCCAATGTTGCAAGTCGTCAAGAGTCCACTCAGTACCAAGTGAACTCAATCCCTGTAAGTGTCGTAGTTGAAGCAATCCCCAAAGTCAATATCGCTCAGGGAACAAGGCTCCTGATCCGAATTGTCTGTCTCTTTCCTCTGCAAGCAAGTGGTGATAGGTATCCCGGATCTAGCCACCTTGCTCATAATCCTTTTATCCTTACGTCTTTTTTCCTTGCTGCCGCCTTGGCCGAGGGGTCTTGGATTACAACCATCGAAGTTTAAAAGAGCACTATTGGGCGGAGAGGGAACTTGGGGAAACACTTCATGTAGCAGTGTTCCCTCCAGTAGCTCTCCCTGCGGAAAATATAGTCGTCACTCCTGTTGCAAGTCGCCCCCTTCACTTGATGTCTGGCTTCTCTCACACAGTAAGTGACCACCAACATATATCTTGATGTGAGGGACTCGTTTGTTCTGATGGTAAAAGCCTGATATCCAGCATAGCCATATCGAAGTTTCTCCACGAGCCTTTCCCACTTTGGGGCGACAACATGCTGATGTGCGAGTTTGGCTAGCCTGCAAATATGGTATCAACCAGCTCCCTGAGTGATCCGACCAATCAGCAGTGTCCCGGTGATAGGGGGAAAGCTAGCATCAACTCGATGAATAAACCCGCCTAAATAGGATTTGAATGGTGGCAACTTAATGAACAGGCCCGCTTTAATAGGCTTGGTTAAATCAGCGGAGTCAACTAAATGTCTGGCCCATCTGAAAGCGGCTTGACTAAAATCAACCGCAACTTAATGTCTTGGCCCGCCTGAGTGCGCCCGGTTGAATAGCAACCATTGACTCAATGTAGGGGCCTGCCTGAATGGGCCCAGTTGAACAGCAATCAGCAACTAGGTGTAGGGATCCGCCTGAATGGGACCGACTGAACAACACCAGCAACTCAATATAGGGGTTCGCCTAAATGGGTTCGGTTGAACAGCAAGCAACAACTCAATGTAGGGGCTCGACAAAATGACAACCAGCGACTCAATGTAGGGGCCCGCTTGAATCGGCCTGGCTGAACAGCAATCCACAACTTTATGTAGGGGCCCACATGAATGGGCCCGGCTAAACAACAACAAGCAACTCAATGTAGGGGTCCTTCTCAATGGGCCCGGCTGAACAACAACCAACAACTCAATATAGCAATAAGGGCAAATACCATAAGAGTATCTCCGATTCTCCGCAGCAAGGGGTCCGAAATAATTGAAATCGCCGATACCGTCACAGGAGAGGACTAATCAGCAAAGTATCGCCAATGCAGGGACCGACCAGAAATTACCATATGCACTGGGACTCGATTGCGCAAATACCGTACGTGCAGGGACTAGACAGCAAGGAGTCAAGTCAACAAGAACGAGTTGCCTAATCACTCCAGCAGGCACTCGGTATCAATCCCAATAAGGTGCGCCAGGTCAAAACATAAAGCACATCCTCAGAACATGTTGCCTCTAGGCTCTGGCCGTCGGACCAGCCGGGCGTACAATCCCTAACAATCAAACCAATCGAGCGCGCGGGCCCGAATCGTCAAACCAACAAGATGCGCAGTCCCACTGCCTCAAACCGGCGGAATGCGCTGTCTTGCGTCCACAACTAGCGTAGTGCGAAACCCGAAATCGTCAAACTTGTAGGGTGCACGGTCCCACATCATCAACCCAGCAAGGTGTGTGCTCTTGAATCACCAAGTCAGAGGGGAGTGCGTTTTCGAACTATCATACCAGCAGGACGCACGCTCTAGAGTCGTCAAACCAGAGGGGCGCACACTTTAGAACCATCAAACCTGAGGGGCGTGCACTTTAGAACCATCAAACCAACAGGGTGCGTGCTCTAGAGTCATCAAACGAGTGGGGCACGAAAACATCATGTCTGAGTTTGGGCACGCACTAAATCAACAAGTTCTAGTTGGGGCGCACATTAAATCAGCAAGTTTCAACTGGGGCGTGCACTAAATCAGCAAAACTATGAGCTTAGGCCCGCATTAAATCATCAAGTCTGAGCTTGGGCGCGCAATAAATCAGCAAGTCTGAGTTTGTGCGTGCACTAAATCAGCAAGTTTGAGCTGTGGCGCGCACTAAATCAGCAAGTTTGAGCTTGGGCGCACCCTAGATCAGCAAGTCTGAGCTTTGGGGCGCAAGAAATCAACAAGTATGAGCTTGGGCGTGCACTATAATGGCAACTCCGATCCTGCAGGGCAGATAGCGGCACGCAAGCTCCAAGTTCCAATCTCACGATGAGTGTGTAAGTGAGCAGGCTCCTAGTTTGAACATCGTGACGTATATGCAGGCACACTGGCCCCAAGTCCCAATCTTGTAGCACATACATGAGCGCGCTGATTCCTAGTCCCTATCCCCTTAGTAAACGCATAGACTTCAGGGGGAAGGGCGCATGCAAGCTCAATGGGCGAAGGCGCGTGGAAGAGTGCGTGAGCTCAATGATTGAAGGCGCATGGACGTGCACGCTGGGTTTACCGCGTGAAGCATGCATTGACTCGCTCATCAAGAGCGTGCAGTTGCTCGTGCTGGCTCGCAGATTGATGGCGCATGGATGTCCGTACAGGCTCACTGATCGAGAGTGCGTGCGTGCTGGCTCGCGGATCGATGGCGCACAAATATGCGTACTAGCTCGCTAGTCAACAGTGCGCAGCTACACATGTTGGCTTACTGATCGATGGCGCATGGATGTGAATAATGTCTCGCTGATTGATAGCTCACGCATTACTTGTGTTGGTTTACGGATCGATGGTGCACGGATTCACGCACTGGCTTGCTGGTCGATGAACCGCAGATGCGCGTGCTGCATCGCTAATCAATGGTGAGCAGATGGGCGCTCTGGCTCACTGATCGATGGCGGGCGGATGTGCACTCTGGCTCGCTGATTGATGTGTGCGCTACTGACACGACACACATAGCACGAGTGAGGGCCCATTGTCGCACTTTTCCGAGCCGGGCCACTTCTGGCAACCAAAAAGTCAACATGTTGTTACCGAGGATTTTGTTGTTTGTTTGCGATAAATAAAATAAAATTAATTAAAATTAATTTCTTCCTGTTGTGTGTGTCCGGCTTCGAGCGAGGCCCTTCAATTGCGATTTTCGTCGGTCCCCAGTCTTAGGAATCTTTTATTTTGATTCAGAACAACTAAAATCATGCAAATGATAGTCATGAAATTCTAGTGTGTCATGCATGCATCAATTTTGTCAATTCACTAATTTTGACAAATGTGACAAAATCATTAGAGAACACAGTTATCAAGCAGAGTCAATGCAAATGAAGCAGGATCGACTGACTTGAGACAAAGACAAGATAAATGAGGAAAAAGTGAGAACTCATAATAATCTTGGGATGTACAGATGAACAACACTCGTCAAAGAGTTCTCACTCATCCCTCTCGAGCCTCCTCATCAATTTCTCATTTGGCAGTACGTCTCTTGTGCCTTGAACCATGCCTATGTACCTCCTTATATTCTGACCTCTGGATATAGAGCCACCTAAAGCCTGCAAGTTCCGAACACTTCCACCCAAGGTCCATGATGTGGAAGTCAACCATAGCACAAAACTCCTCTCACAGTGTAGGGAGATATGACTGCGAGAAACCCCTCGCCTGAGATGCCGAAACTTGGATGGCTCGGTCACTGCCTCGTACTCAATTTCTGCTAGAGAGATGTACCGCTTGACCAAGTCAACCAGATCACCCCAGCAAGTGCCATATGTAAAAAGAAAGGGTACTGGAGGTTTGGGATAGTCAGTGTAGAGCTTCAAGTTGAGTCTGAAGCTACGGATCAGCTTTGTTCCACTCTCATCAAGCTCTCTTTCCTTTTCCTCAAGATACTTTGTTGCTGAGATCCAGACTGAATCAAAGTACTCGTGGGATTCCATACCCTTCTTCACATAGGGTCTCGGGTCATGAATGGTGTCTGCTGCGAAGTTGGCAAGGACAACGTCGATTGACAAATCTCCTGTTTAAAGCCTAATGCGCTGACGTGCCCGTATTGGAAAGCATCTTTGGACACAAACCCGCTGAGACTAAACAGGACTATCTGCTGAACTGAAAAGGAAGTGACCACGCTCATGTGAGGATAAGATGCGCTGGAAATGAACAATTTGATGAAGAGTCCGGATTGGTAATGACCAAGGGAAATACTGGCTGAATAACACTAACGCGAACTCCGACTGAATCACCCTAAGTCAGTGGTCTCTGACGATCCCTCTGATGGTTAAAAGTTGTACAGCAACTGGTTGCCAATCTGTGATCAGACTCTCACATGTTGAGATAAATTTTAACGCGATAGGTAATGCTCTCTAATTGATTCACAAGGCACTCGAGGAAAGGGGCATGAGCGGCCAAACTCTCATTTGAGTTTTGCTTTGGCCTGCTCAACAGTTTCTAGAAAGGAGCCCGTACTGTCCAGCTTGTCATCGTGGCCTTAAAAGTAAAACACGTATTCAATGTGTCTTTTTCCTCCGGCCATCCTAACTGCTAGTTCTCTCTGAACCTGCATCTGTGAGCTCATGTCCTGATATGCCTCTTCCTCCCATCCCTCCTTCTTATCTTTGTTAGATCTGAACTTCATCACTAGGACCTCTTGATCCTTCATGCTCACTTGCTCTTCTCTAGTCACTAACTCACCGGGAAACAAGGAAGGAAGGGAGATAGTTAATGACCTTAGCAGGACTCTGAGGGAGGAAAGGAGGTATCCATCTTCAATGACCCCCCTTTTAAATATTCACTGTCAACCACTTAGTCTCATCAAACAGAGTCTGAGGCGCTGGTCTCAGTGACGGGGTGTTCACAGACTCTCTCGCCCTTGCTATAATTGTTCGGCCGCCGATGATCTGTCCGAAAATTAAGGGATGACTAGGGGACGACGAGCACATGTAGAGGATCATTGACATTGCCTCGGACGTTCGATGGCCATCGGGCACTTCAATGACGAGGGGTCGTTGTCAGCTGACTGCAAAGGTAAGGACCGGTTTGTTGATTAACACTCGTTCAGGACTCGGCTCTAGCCTGTTCAGACGTTCCAAGTGATGATCCCACGCTGCGCAAATTGCCTTTGCAATCGCAGAAGTAGAAAGCGAATCCAGTATATCTCTCTTCCCCAATCCTTGAGACTGCATGCTCCCGCAGAGCTGTCATCTAAAGCTTTATATCTTGTGCCTCAGAGTATTTCTGCTTGACATGGTCCTCTTAGTTATGGTTCATCCTTTAAGGGATCCTGGATAATGGACTAAGTGTCTAAAACCCTGTCAGATGCAGTGCGCACATGAGACTAGTTTAATATAATGGGTGGCACACAGATTGTTAAGTGTGACTCAGCTCGAAAAGCCCATCAAGAGCAGTTCTCACATATGAATCGATGGAGTTTCATAGAACGAGTCACACAGGGTGTTTGTCGATTTGCATGAATTCCCCCCTTTTTCTTTTTCCTTTTTAATTCCACTGTCGAGACCTGTCAACTTACTTCTAGGCTTTGAGTGTGGGCGTAGAAACATCGGGTTTACTTTAGCCTATGCTTCCTAAAGCCGGAAGCAACAGGTGGTTCTCCGAGCGAGATCACCAATTTAGCTTAGCGAGCCTTCCGAGTCTGAGCGCATGCTCAGCCTTAGTACAACCTGCCGGTTCGATTCACTATGAGGACGACTTTTAAAGAGAAGGGATGTCAACATAACGCATGGCAGTCTTCTGAGCCTTATCCCATAACTATATTCAATAAACATATGCAAGGTCTAATTTGTCGATTGGTCGAATAAGTCTCTCGACTCCCCGCTAAGGTTTTGTCAATAGACTCGCTTGGATTGGCTTTGAGTTCAAATCTGGTTCACAAGGTCATTAGTTCCTCCAGGCTAAGCACGCGGGCAGTCGGTAGTAATTTCTACATTTCTTTCAAAAGCTTCTCATGGTGGGTCTCGTTAAAGTTAATGACCAAGGAAGATTGGGTCGTCCACCCCCATAGATTTGTAAGGGTAGACTCGTAGCTCCTCAGATAGTTCTTAAGAAAGGCAGAAAGTGTGTACCTTTAGTGACTTGGAATTAAGAATTGTATGTTTATGTATATATAGATTCACATATACATTGTTCTGCGATTCCATATCACAATGTTGAAGTAATTTAGACTGATGCAAAGAACCGCCTTCCTTCGGGAAAAGGGTTCAAGCCTATCAAGTCTTGACAGTCATATTATAATCAATAATGACTCCTATCAGGCTCACACGTGCCATCAGTTATTTGCCCACCAGTTGGTACTCGAGCAAAGTGAATCAAAATTCCGCCCCTGTAATCGGGAGCACACTTTGACGGAGGATTCACTAGTCCCCGTCAAGTATGTACTTGACTAGAAGGTAAGCAATCTTCCTTAAAATTACGTTTTGCCATTCATTAATTAAGAGGTGAGCGTTTGCAGTGAAGCATGGCTACTTTACTTATCAGGGGAAGCACACCCAACTCGACCTAACAATCAATTTTCGCCCGATCAGAGGACCACGAAGCAAGCATCCAACCCGTCCCGTTATACAACTGGGAATGGAGATATGTGACAGAATGCAAGGTGAGAGAACTACGATCAATGCTCTCATATAAAGCAACAACTTATAAGAGAACAAAATCAACCCATCGGAAACTCACAATCATACCACACACTTCTAGCATATCATTCTTCGTGGTAACCCTTCACTTTTCTCTCTTGCATTCCGTTTATTCCACTCGGGAAGGAACGACAAGGCAACTTATCCAGACCCTATCGACACTCGTAGACATGAAAACCAATTAGCAATCTCCTCAGCCTATAGCCCATCAACTTTTGACAGCGTTCAGAACGGTTCAACTCTCTGAATATACTTAGTTGTTACTTGTTTTTGCTCTTTTGACTTTCCAGCCTGTTCTCAGTTACAATGTCACCTCATCAAGAGTGATTCAGGGCACATAGGACCTCAACTGACACACACAGTCTATTTTGCACGTTTCGTTCCTCCGACAGATTTCGATTATCTGTCATGCTAAATAGCAGCCATCCCTTTCCAGTTTCGTCCCTTTCATATCACGTATTAGCTTACTGTTCTTTTAAGCATGCACAAGATCATGGGTTCACCACGCTTGATAGCCCCAGGCAATCTTCAGCACGAACCATACAACAGCAAGAACGATATTCGCCACACGTTTAGGACGAGGGTTCGCCTAAAGCGTCTCAGGCCCGCTTCCTATCAAGAGTCTGTACTTGCTGTTCTCTCAAAGCGTGTCCAATTCGTAACCCCCAACACACCGAGCCAGAAACCCAGGTAAGCTACCGACTGCCGCGATTAGCATGTGACATCAACAAGTCACGGAGACGACCCTATGGTCTCTTTCATGCCTGACTTCCACGGGTACTTTCTCTCGCCCCCTCTCTCTCGGTCGGTTGTGAGTGCCTGCCCACTCATTGCAAGCAACCACCTCATAGGAAGTCAGTTGTGCCTGCCCACTCATCGCGAGCAACCACCAGGGTCGGTTGTGACTTCCACTCGGTCGGTTGTGAGTGCCTGCCCACTCATCGCGAGCAACCACCTGGGTCGGTTGCGACTTCCACTCACAAGCTACCGAGAGGTTGCCTGACTTCCACGGGTACTTTCTCTCGCCCCCTCTCTTCTCTGTTCTCGAGTTTCCATCAACTAAGTGGCAACCTGTGAGGGCGGAGCTGTTCCGGAGTAAGACGCGTCTATCTTCCTCAAGATCCACGTAGATTCTACTGTCAATTGCATATACTCGCTGCCGTCTGTTCGGTGTCGAGGTCCCTTTATAATAAAGGGAGGTGGTCAGGATAATAGCAGGGAGCCGCAAAGACCATCACTTTGCCGATCGTCAAACTGGACAAGCTCGCTCTCTCATGTGCAAAGTGCGTGACCTGGAGTCACTGTCCATTGCAGGCAGGCTGACCTGATCTCACAGTACTAGTATCACTCGCACTTAGCTCGTCGCTGCTTCGCCATGGCTGATATCAAGAAGTAAATCCATCTACAGCTTCTCCACTAGTTAGTGCGTACCATCATCACTTGCAACCATACGTTTTTCTCGCCCTCTCTCGTAATACCACGACTCGCGTAGACAGGATGACGTTAACCACGTCACCCTCACACGCCTGGTCACGTGCGTCTCCCCCACTATCTCACGCAATGCCACGACTCGTGTGAACGAGACGAAGTCAGCTGCATCACCCTCGCACGCAGGGGCACTACGTCCTCCCAGCTAATTCAAGACACCATGTAGAAGCTTGATCTCGTCCCTGGCAGGCACACCTTCTGCGGTGTCTTCTAGTGTGATGACGTCAACCAGTCACTCATGCTTGGCACACTCCTCGGTCACCTGACTTCTCCCTCTCTTCGATGGTCGCGCTTCCGTTGTAACTGCCCGGTACCCTTGGTCACGTCTATGTCGCGAGTTGGCCTCCGAGCTGCTCTCCACAGGCTTTGCCGGCAGGTGGGCCCTCTGCCACTGGTCCAACCCATGCCAGACCAGAGTCTCTGTTGCGCTCAATTCGCTCTCACCTTTTGAATCTCGGTCCAGGTGAGCTTGCTCGTGTTCCACCATATCCGTGGAGGTTTCCGCGTCATGGTGGACGATTGTAACCTGGACCTCAGCTGTCACGCCGTCCCGTTTGCACCTACGCTTGGCTCTATCCTTCGCTTCATTCACGACTGCCTGCAGTTTTGGGTCTGCTCTTATCTCTTCCTCCCTAGCCTCCTCTACATTGATCTTTAACTCGGCCTCTTCTCCCCCGTCATAGTTGAGGATTATGGTGGTCCAGGGTCCCTCCCGGAACATCGGCCTCCAGCGAGTGATAAGATTCCAGCAGTCAGGCCTATAGCGGTGCAAAGCCATAGTCGTGCGCTTTCTGAAATAACCTGAACTTCGTACTTATGGAGCACCAGCACACAGACAACATATCACCTGCTCACTTCACCACCCTGCACTTCCCCCTCAGATTACCTGCATTGGCACAGGGAGGTAGCCTGCGAGTGACTATTGGTCAACTACTAGTAACCCAGTAGCCCCTATTTTTATAGGATTACTATGGGTCGCGGTCCCTGCGCTCTAAGGAAGGTGTTTAGCATTGTTTTCCCAAAATTTTAGTAGAACAATAAAAACGAAGAAAAAGATGAGATGTCGAACCTCAACAGTCGCCTTTGGCGTGAAAATGACATGCTAGCCCGACACAGGTGGTCCCATAACGGGATACTAACGGTCACCCTTCCCTTTTCAAAAAGGGTCAACCGACTACCTCTGATGGGTACCCTTGTCCGATGGCAAGGAGGGGGCTTATGACCTCCCGCAGGGGGTGATGAACCTCCTACCGACGCGGCCGTGGGTGCTCCCATTTTGGAGCCTTACGCAGGGCTTGAGAGTCGCGCCTGCTGTAAATGGGATTCGAAGGGCCAGCCAGCCCTGGCCGCCCATTTGCAATTGAGATTATAAAACGACCCGTTCTTCTCCCCGTGAAACAAGAGATAGACAAAATTCAGAAGGCAACTAATAATAATAATAATAACAGAAAGGGAAAAGGGAAGTGAACTGGTCTGACGCTCGACCTTCTTTGCTTTTTGCTTTCTTTTCTCTTCCTTCTCTTATATCCCATAACACAACAGGAGGGCACTTGGCGCGCAGTTGAAAAGACCACGCTGGTCCCTCTACCTTCGCGACCCTGGACGAGCCTAGAGGCTACCGGGGCTACACGTCGGTTGTGCTCTGCTGTATAGTAGGGCGCCGAGCCTGCAAAGACCAATGGAAAGTGTTGTCGAGCACATCGATCCCTCGCAGGGAGGGACCCTCCCGGCCACGTTACGCAAGAGTTGGTCTACTCGCGATACTTAAATGAAGCTTCCACAACTGCTCCGGCCGCGTGCGTCGGCCATACCTCTCGCGAGCCTCTACGACAGCATAGGGCGTACGCGAGGTACAACTTCACCTCCACCTGCAGGAGCTGTCACCTCCCTTCGGTGGGCGTATCCCTGCCGAGCTACTAGTCCACAGTATGAAAGCTAATCAGTTGCAATCGCAGAGGGGGACCAGCCGAGGGTGTTTCTCGTACGATGTACCAGAGGGGTTACCCGCGGTCCACGCCTCTATCGGACCCGCACGAGAATCGACGCATTGGGGGGCTGAAGTCCCAAGCGCGATTCGTCGTCGGTCGATTAGGACGCATCCCACTCACCACGCGTTACCCCACGCTTTAAAACATAAAATGAAAAACACACTCAATCAACTCAACAATACTCCTAGTCCCTTTTAGTATTCAACCCATAACCTTCCGACCTGGAAATCGGTTAGTCGACACGCGCGAGACTTAGTATAGAATCGCGCGAACGCAAGGCCTTATCATATTAACTAGCAACTTGAATGCAAGCATACGCAAGCAGTTACAATGATGGTGTTTTATGTAGTACCCATAATCATGAGCTCCTCGTTAATCTCGAGGGTCGCATTCGACGCTCAAGTGTCGGTTGACACACGCCTTGAGGGGTTAATCTCTCGACGCTGGACAACCGCCAAGTGCGGTTGAGAACCATGCCCTCTTCTGCACCCTGCAGAGAGTGGGTGGTACACAAGTTCATACAGGTGGTGGCGATCGTCTCTTATTGCCCTGGAGACTAGTTCCATCATCCAAAGCCTGAAGAGAAATCAAGGGGTTTTACTTCGACAGTGTCACGGACTCCAACTTCCAACTTTAAAAACTCTTCAAAACAATGGTAAAAGAGAAGCTCTCTTTTCTCTTAAAACAATAATTTGTTCAACCCTTATGCACGGTCATAATAGTTCGTACGAAAATTCGATACATGTGTATGTACGTATATAAAAAATGGTATATAATATGCGACGATCACTTCTAACAATCACAGTGGGACTCCTCTCAGTCATATATATACATGTGATCGCAGGTAGTCAATTCCAAAACCCGAACCATAAACATACCTGCAATCACATCAAAGATTCAACAAAAAAATCAACGCACTGCACGGGGTCAACTTCAACCATGCTCTGCACTCATACCCCTCGCTTTAGTCACGCAAACCCCAACCTTTGTCCAACCTTTCATAATAAAGTACTCGTCACCTTTGTTAAATGACCATTCAACAAAAGTCTGGGTGGAAACCCCAATGAAACAAATCAAACCACAAGGGTTGAAGCCTTTACGTTGAGTGGCGAGAGTGGATTGAAGTTTAGTCGTAAACCGACACATTGGCAACCAACATGTTATTAGTGATAAAAGAAAATGATCCTTGTGGGATCAAGCTGAATCTAGTAAAAATCCTGAATCGATTTAATCAAGAGGGTCTGCAACACAAGACAGTTCAATTCTCAAAACTAGACTATCAGTGTATGAGGAATGAATCTTCATAACACATTCTTACTCAAAATTCTCCTATGAACTAGGTCTAAGTCTACCTCTAACCCAGTGCTCAAAGAAAGGTAGACTTATGACTGAATCTCCTCCATACAGGGTGGATCGTGAGAATCGCCACCTGTCAAAATACATTCCAACTTCTTTAAACTAAAAAATTTTTGGCAACGTTTTCCATAGGAAAAGTGTCTTTTCAAATTTTATACTTAGCCCGACTACAAAAATTGAAGTAATATTCAATTCTAGAAGGTCGGATTTTGTTAAACTCTCTGAATTAGTAAAAATTTGGGCAGCATCTCCTCTAGAAAGGTAGACTTCTCAGATTCATACTAAGTCCGATAAGAACTGGAAACAAAACTTAAGTTATGTAAAGACAAAATGTAACTAACTCCTCAGTTTTTTAGAAATTTCTGTTGGGCTTCCCGTAGAAAAAGTAACTTTCCAAAATTTATACAAAGCTAAGTTCAGAATCTAAAAGAACTCTGACTTTCTAAAACCAAATTTTGTCTAACTCCCTGAATCAGTGAAAACTTGGGGAACACTTCCCTTAGAAAAAAAAGTTTTTCAGATTCCTACTAAGCCAGATATAAAACTTTGACAAAAGTTGAACTTTAAAAAGCCAGATTTTACTAACTCCTTGGATTTGTAGAAATTTCGGCAGCTCTTCCCGTAGAGAAAGTAACTTACCAAGATTTATACAAAGCCAAGTATAACAAATGATCCCAGAAAATGTGAGCATAGACCTAAATAAGAAAAAGTTAGCTAAAAAAATACAAAAATCGAACTAACTCCTATAGCTCTGACACGTGGCGAGCAACTAAGGCAACTACCTATCAAACTGAAATTCAGACTAAGTAATGATCTCACTCAGCCACATGCACGACCAGACCACAATGGTAAGTACTATCACCATCCTAAAGTCAACCTTGTCAAACAATAGTTCATAGGGTTTTAATACCCAACTTACATAGGGCGTAAAGCTAGACCATCCAAACTTATGGAAACCTGTCTAGCTCAACCATTGGATATACACAAACACAGTGCACCACAACTTTTCTCTTCCTTGGGCATGTGACTAGCTTGTCCAACCTAGTCGCCCTAAACTGTTTAAGATATTCAAGTTATGTATAACTTTCTGCACCTTAATCTTTTAAGGCAGCATATGACCGAACAACTCAACTTAGAAACAAGGTTCAGCCCGCCCCTTCTTACCGTAAGTTTATTCTTCATTTATACTCTCTGCAGTTTATGATAAGCTATAGTCAAACCATCCAAACTTATGAAAACATGTCTGACTAGCCTGTTCATAAGTAAAATAATATAAAGTTATAGGCAAGTTTACCTTTTTTGTTCCAGCATGTGCGTGGCTCCAGACCAGACCATCCAAACTTATAGAAACTTGTCTCGTCCTTTGTCTAGTCTCCCCTTAGAACAAATAAGCAGAGTTAGAGTCATGCAAACTTATGAAACTTGCTCAACTCTTTTCAGAAACCAATAAAGCATAAGAAAAAACCAAAGAAACAAGGCAACCAAGTCATCCAAACTTATGGGAGTCTACTTGGTCCCTGAAAAAGCAAACACAAAGTCAAAGCAACCAGGTCATCCAAACTTATGGAAACCTATCTGGTTCTCCAGGCAATCAAAAAACAAACATAGCACTTAGTCCTCCAAGCTTATGGAGACTTGCCCAGCCTTTGGTTGACCCAGTCAAACGCAGGCAAAACCACCTTCCTCTCACCTTTCCCCCATATGCAAACCCTTTTCACAATCTGCTTTTAGACAGACAACAAAATTGAAATTGAGATTGCGCATGTCTTCCTTTACTTAAGTCTGATTTATGTCCAGAAAGTCAAACTCAAAATCAATGTAGGGATGCATGCAATACACTCAGTCAAAATGTAGCGAGACGTACAAATAGGGGTTATAACTAGGTTTATAGAAGAAAGCAATGATTACCTCTCAGTTCCCTGCCTCCATAACTCCTCCAGAGTTCCGGCAGAGCTCCCTCAATCGGTGGGCAGACTCCCCACAAAGTCCTGATGCGGTCCTACGGGTTGTAATCTCGTTTGCCGCCTTCCTTTCGTAACCTCAGGGTAGACTTAGAGTAAGAAGGGCAGAAGGAGGGGTTTTGGACTCTCGAGATACAGGAAATGGACTGCCTCAACTCGTCAGAGAGGACCTTGAAATCTTTGTGCGCCTGAGGGGCCCGCAATGATGGCGAAATGCGCAACCGTCGGCCAAACTGAAGTCAAACTACTAAACACTTCCCTTATGACGAACCTCCAAGTTTGCAGCAATGACCTCTGTTTGCAGATCTAAAACACTTCCCAAGGTTGCAACGCTGTTCTTTCTTGTCAATCTGCTACAACCCAGCCTAGAGATGTTGTGCTCAAGTGAAGCCCGCCCTTATACTCTACTCAAGTGAAGGGGAGGAATTGCTGCAATGCATAGTGTGCACGACACAACAAAATAGTACAGTCCAAAGGAGTATAGCAACAAGACTCAACAGGCAACGACAATCCTCAAATCAACAGTTGCACCCAAAATGTTCAAGTTTACTTCGGCAACAAACAGTAGTTCTTGACTGACAATAGTCCTGGTAGACTAACACTCTCACAACTCACGCTCGTACTGAAAACCAGCCCCAAATGAGTTCTACAACTTGAATGTTGAGGGATCGACAAACCCTGCCCCCACATAGTCAACTCTCATGTTCCAGCACTCGCAGTCTTGACAGTCAAACAGACGCACGCAGTGGACTGTCGGAATACAGGAACAGAGCCTTGACTGTCAGCCACCACACAGTGTCGGTTGTTGGGTTATAGAAAACACAGTCTCGACGGTCAACCGCCACACACATCAGAAGAGTGGCACAATTTGCAGCTTTTCTTTCTTGTGTGAGCGTAGCAATCCCTTGACAAGGTGTCGCTCAGTCAACCACCGTACACAACAGCACGGTGCGAGCAATTCACACAGTCCAACCACGGCGTGTCGCACCTACTAAGTTGACTTGTCGTGAACAACACTTGCCCACTTGTTACAACTAGATTACAAAACCACTGCGTTGTCGGCGTCAGCGTGCTCGGACCACCACAATGCAGCTGGTAGCCGCCTGCCAGCTAGCAATACGGCCTGTTGACATCAACAGTAACAACCCGGGTGCATGCAAGTGTCGACCTTGTACACCTTCACCAAGACTAGGTGCGTGCCCTCACTAGGTACGTGCCCTCACATCAACCTTCAGAACTATAGGTAGGCTTCCGACCCCGCACCTGTCTCTGCACTACTCCCGTCGATGGGATAAGCAAGATCGAATGAGCCTACTACTAAAGCACGGAATACACATCACTTCCAAGCCAGATGCGCGGACCGGATAGGGGGTGGCTATATCCTTCGACAAGCGGGCAGACCAAAGTAGATCTCCCGCTAGAGGCATCAGCCAATAGGTAGGCCTCCAGTCTCACTACTACCCTCACTCTAGCTTCACCGGTCATATGAGCCCCTCCCCATAAAATAAGTCAGTCTCGCTGGTCTCGCCGCTGGCCACCGAGGAAAACCGAATGAATCTCCTCCTAGGCTCCAGGTAGGTTCATCCCCCCATTTACTTCCTCTCGTTAGGCCAAAGCCAGAATCGCGCGGCTGAATACGTTGACAACGCTTATTCACGTGCTCAAATACGAACTCGGACTCTCCCATCAGATCCGCAATGCATTAAAACCCTGAAATCAAGACTCCGCTTGCCTGAATCTGCTCAGAAATGGGTTGAGATATGAACCATCTTCCCCATCATATCACACTTTTCTTTCTCACTCGTCCGTCGTGCAAGCCTTCCTCTCTTAAATGTAATTCTCTAACTTTCGTCTTATTCTAACCGTAGATTCGTGGTCGCCAGATATTAAAGTCTCAGTCTAGCATTTTCATTTATCAGAAAAGGTCATGAAACGGCCGAGTAAACTAACATCTACTCACCCTTGCCTTCTCTTCTTCTCCCTCGACCATTCCCGCGCAAACTTTTCTCGTTCTAACTCTATTCCTACTAATCTTTTGCTCAAACTAATTGCAAATTTGGGATCGTTGTCCCCGAAAACCCTTGCATCACATTTTTTCCCACTCGATTCCCTTCAGTATCATAGGAGAAGCCTTTCTTCCTATCATGCCATGTCCATTATTTATTACCTCCGTCCTTGAACGTTCCTGGCGTAAAATTACGCCAAATACATTCCCCTCACTTCGCCTCCGCAGCTCCGCTACCTTCATGCTTATCTCCTTCTTACTTGTTTCGTTAATGCTCCGCCCAGTCTCCCTCGACTTTTCGTGCTAACGTACTAAACTTACTCGGCAGCCTTACCTTTCCTGAGGAACTTCAGGAGGTATCCAGTAATGAATGGTTCGATTAGTCTTTCGTCCCTATGCCTGTCCTTTGACCAGTCGGCCTAGCACCGCTGAGGCTTCCGCCACAACACTCAAGTCCGACTCCGCCTGGGCATACTGCGCCTGGACCCAACGAATGATTTGTGAGGCACCGGGTTTGTGCCAATCTGTACGTTAATATGGACACCACGAAGGGTGTTGATTCAGAGAATAGGGTGGCGGCATTAGAAGCCGATATCTGCTTAGGGAGTCCATAACGATTTCCCCTGCCTTCATGTCCTCGCCCCTCTGCGCCTGGTTACGGTCTGTCCTCCTTCATGTCCTAACGGGCTTACTCACACCCAAAACCTTTTCACAGACGCGTGGCTATCAGGTCGGATGCCCCCATCTTGGTCCCGTCGCACATCCTTGTGGACCGCAAAACCCAGAGATACCTTCGCTGGGCCCTCAACCCGTCGTTTCCCTCTAACCGCTCCAATACTCCTGCGCCACCGCTCACTCGCCTCGATCCCCGAATCCTCCGAATGAGAGTTCGATGTTGTAACAAAAAACGCTAGGCCCAAGGCTCTGCCTTTCACCAACGGACACCTATATAAGTGAATGTCGCGCGGTGCCCGGGTCTACTGAAGCATCTCGCAGCCATATCGCTGTCGATGCCGTCCTTTGTTCACACGCACATGTCGCGCTCAAGCATTCCAATCACCAGACAACCTTTTAATCCTGGCTTAATCACAACTAAAAATTTTATCGGCAACCACGCCGACTCTATAATTATCAATAAAAAAAAGATAACGCGCGCCCTAAGTTTGCACGCCCACACACTTTCTAAATTTAGTTAACTATTCAATCAGCATAAGCAATAGACACGATCGCGACTCACACGGTATACTCAAACTCTGGACCAACCTGTTTTCTGTCATTTGCAAAAAAAAACACGGCGGATACCCTCGTAAGGGTATTCGTACCGACAACGCACCCATCCTTTTGCCGATGCAAGCGTCGACTGGGCCGGTCCACGACAAAGTACTCGTACACACCCGGTACATAGCAGGTATTTATAGGTCAGGGGCTTGGTGAACCAAGGAGGTTCGTAAGCAGGCTACTGGCACATGACATGGTTCGCGAGCAGGTGCCTGGTATGTTGTGTGGTACACGAACAAAAACCTAGCGCACAGCGGAAGGCCAAGACATTGCACCCTCCGACATGATACCAAACCCCCGCCCAACGTTCCCGCTGGGTCAAAACGAAGCAGACAGTTAGTATAAGACAACGAAAGTCGATGGCACATTCACCAGTCTTCACAGTAGTTTGCAGTGAAAACTTCTCATAGCGGACTTGCGTTAGCGCTTTCTCTTTTGCAGCGCACTCCTCTCTCTTCTATTGTACAGCGGCTCCGTGTGATCTGCGTAACTACTTCCTTGTTTCTTCCTTACTAGTGTGGTCCTCTTTATTCTCAGGATGTTCTCTTAATCTCTATCTTCATTGTTGCGTACCTTTTCTTACTTTCTTTCCAACAATAGTTTCATCTTGTAGCATGCATGAGGCATGCCGGAGACAGGGAAGAGGGAGATCTAGAAGAGGAGGGAAGGTTCCAGAGGAGCCTGCCCCTCGTGCCAGAAGGCACTTCAGTTCAGAGGAGGGGGAGGAAGAGAGATATGAGTAAGGGAGTCATTCAAGGACCTAATCACGTCACTCATTACCCGGGTGGTTCGAAAGAACCTTATCCCCGACAAAAATGGAATATTGTCAGAAGAAATATGAAGCGCGCTACGGAGCTCTTAATACTTATTTCCCTCTATACCCTTCTAGAGTACCTACTACCCCTAGGGTAAATAAGGCGTTAGTGCCCGCGCCATCGCCCTCTTTCCCTTGCGCTGCCCCTTCTAAGTCTCATCTATGTGATTGTATTCTCCTCTTCATTTTCTTTCTCCTCACCTTACTCCAGATAGAGTTCATAATTATCTTTATATCTTGTATAAGCACGAGACCTTTTTCTTGAATTTCTGTTTTTTTTCTTTTTTTTTTCCGGTTCATTTCATACTTCACAGTGTCCCTGGCTTAAGTGTTTAGATACCTTAAGGTCGGGGATGCAGATTCCTCGTGAACGAAGCCGATCTATCGGCCACTAAATAAATCTAAGAAGGATTATATCACAATTTATCATTTGCAGTCAACTTTGCCCTCTTATCATTCTGAAATTTGATTCATGCCCGAACTTCCTCAGTGGGAAAGTTACCTCGTCCTTTCATCTTGACTATAATGTCGGGGATATTGTCAATCTGGTATTAGTGTCGAGGGTGCTTGTCCTCTCAGCCATGTCGGGGATAGAGTATACCAAACTTTTCTTGTTATCTGGCCTGAGTGAGATGTCTTCTCAACTTTTCAAGCAACCGAAGGGGATACCAAACTCTGTTATCTTTCTCTGATCTGAGTGAGGCATCTCCTCAACTTCTTAGACAATCAGAAGGAATACCAAACCCCTTTCCCTTTCTCTGGTCTGGGAACTTTATATGAACCTGCATAGACCTGTAAAACAACAAGTTCCACGAACAACCAACCGTGCCCCCAACAGGCAAACTTTATGACAAACAGTGGTTAAACAGTAATAAAAAATTAAAACCCATAAATAAAATAATAAAATAACAAATAACACAAGACAGTTTTTCACACCCAAAATTGATTGATTGCCTTTGTTTTTACCCACCACCGGCCAGGGGTGACAAACCTCCCGTGAGTCTAACATCCCTCATTCGGCCCGCCTCAAGCAAGGACTAATTAGACCATTTGTCTTGACAACCCCTTTAACCTGCCTCCAGGTTAAGACCATCATACCCACTACTTGAGTATGGCAACCCTTTAGCACTCTCACCAGGACACTATGATTATAGTGGGTCTGGTCACCCTATGACAGTAGACCTCCCGTCAGTCCAACCTGACTGTCCCCGAACTCGGATCTGACCACTGCGGTCGCACAAGCGGTTATCGGGTAGCTGAAAATTAAGGAATGAAAATTCTGAAGTGAGAGTTTTGGGCAGTCTGAAAATCCTGAATGGTCCTGAAGTGGTGAAAGGTCCGAAGACCCTGAAAACCACCCGTTTAGGCAGACTGCATCCTGAAGTGGTGAAGGGTGTCCTGAAGTCGTCAAGTGAGAGTTTTTGGCAGTCTGAAAATCCTGAATGGTCCTGAAGTGGTGAAAGGTCCGAAGACCATGAAAACCACCCTTCACCACTTGAGGATGCAGCCTGCCTAAACAGGTGGTTTTCTGGGTCTTCGGAGCTTTCACCACTTCAGGACCATTCAGGATTTTCAGACCTGAATGCTCTTGAAGTGGTGAAAGCTCCAAAGACCCTGAAAACCACCTGTTTAGGCAGGCTGCATCCTAAAGTGGTGAAGGGTGTCCTGAAGTGGTGATGAAAAATACGACTGTTGTTAACCTTCTCTCTGCGGTCGAGGACCGACTCACCCACCAGTTTTTGGTCTAGGGCGCTGGCTGCCCCGCCAATATTTTAGAATGTAGGACCCGGTCTAACTATAGTTTCAGGCTCTGGTGAACCTCGTTGGATTGCATCCTCTGACTGCGGTAGGGTTCCGGCTGGCCTCTTTTGACCTCACAGACCAGACTCCCGGAGTCTTAGCCTCAGTCAAACTATGGAATTCGACACTCGAGTCGGGGACCTGCTAATCCCACCAGATTGCAACCTACTGCGGTAAGGCTCTGATTAGCCTCGACAATCAACGACATCCTAGGTTAGATAAGAAAATCTCAGGCACAGACAATCAAGCAAGCATATCAAATCCCACAAGCAGACAATCTATGCCTCAGATAACAAAACAAACATTTCTCAAAAGACGTCCTTTTAGTCTCAAGGGGCACTGAACCGCAATAAACGGCAGTTTCAAGAGACCTCTCTTGAACCTCGAGGAATACAAAGTGTTGATCCCAGAGAGGTCCCTTCCCTCATCTGAGAATACTTTAAAGAGACTTTCCATCAGTCTCAAGGAAGTATAGAAGCACTGACCCCAGAGATGTCCTTTCCCTCTTCTGAGATAGAAGATAGACAATTGAGTCAAGAAACACGAAGTCTCTCTGCTGACAACCATATGATCAAGTAAAACTGAACTTCTTTATGCCTATCTTCTTGATAATTCTCTTGGACAGCCAACTCAGTCCGAAGATACGATGTCTCTCCACTAACAACTCGCTAGTTTAATAGAGTTGAACTTCTTTATACGCGTTAGACATCCTCTTAATTATAAGGAATTAATATTTATTATTATTTGATGTGTCAGAGTCACAGACTCTCTAGATTTGATTCTGCATCAATACTTAGAAGGATGGTCTCTCATCACTCTCTCACTGCAACTGCACCTCACAGTTGTTCCTCACTTAGGGATCTGATATTCGTGGATCGACAGTGGCTCTGCATCAACGACTTAAATCTTATTACTTTTACCACTTGCAGAAGTAAGAGAATTAGTTCAGATGCAGAAACGAATACGAGTCATCTGAAAAATCTCTCTGAAGTCTCTCATGTCAAAATTTTACATGTTGAAAATTGACATACTGAGTTAACAATGCAAGAGTAATCAGAGTCTGCTGAAACCTTAGTCCTTATAGTGTCTCGCTGTACTCCTTTCCTGTTTTCCGAAGCTGTTCTCTTACTGGATGACTGCCTTTTCTTTCATTTCTTTGTGGTCTCTGAAGATAAACTTACGAAGTTTTGACCCTGATGTCATATCATGAAATATTGAACCATTTATCTCATGTATCTCATAGACTTTGTCTTCTGCGTCTCCTGTAATTCTGTAAGGACCGAGTCATCTGGACTCCAACCGTCTGGTCCACTTTGTTTTAAGAGAATCGTCAAACAGAAGGACGACGTTATCGACCTTTAATTTTTTTTCTTCTTATGTACCTCCTTTTCTCTCTTGATCTGACAATCTGTTGGTTGTCATTTTTTCTGCAACATTCATCACAATCTGATCAACCTCTGATATTTGTCTCATTATGATTTGAAGAAGCTCTGAAAGAGGGTATTCCTTGTCACTCTCTTGACTTGACCACGTATTGACTATACTTTCAATAGATAAAGTAGTATACCAACCATACCACAGAGTAAACGGAGTATTACCAGTAGTTCTCTTGATGAAGTTGCCAGTATAGACTGCAACTCTTAATGCTTTCGGTCAGTTACTGAGGTTCTCTTCACACCATTTTGTCAATGAATCTTTCAAAGTTTTATGACCTCTCTCGCCTGGTGCATTTTCTTGAGGATGGTAAGCAGTCATTTATCGAATTCTGACACCCATTCTGGGAGTGGTTCTTCTTACAATCTCATTCCTGAATTCATATCCTCTTTATAAAACAAACTCATGAATGAAGGATTATCTAAAATAGATCTCTTCTATCCAGTCAGCCACTTGCTCAGTTGTCGTCCTCTTTAGAGCCTTTGCCTCAACATACCCAGAAAAATTATCCCTCATGTTCAGTACGTACCTCACCCTGACCTTGCCTAGGGGCATGGTGACGAGATGCAAGTGAACTCGTTTGTCTGGCTCTACCAGGATAGTAGGAAATATAAGTTCAATCATCCTCGTTGTAGACCTCTCCTGACATAACACACATGACTTGCAGAATTTGTAAACCGTGTTTCTCATGCCAGATCAGAAGTAGAGTTTCGTCATCTTAGAGTAGGTTATCTCATCATCCCTATGACAACCAACAACCCCCTCGCGTAGAGTAACAATTATCTCTAGTTGTCTTTATTTTCCACAAACCACCCTTAATGGAGACAGTCCTCTCTTACCATTCACGAAGACGTGACCTCTCTTTAGTCTGAATATCTTCTTTAAGTTCTTGTAGTAAATTCTTTTATCTGTTCCATTTTCATATTTTTCTCAATCTGTTGATAATTTTCATCATATTCTTTAAAAACGAAAGAATTTTTTTCTCCTTTTTTTTCAACCTCTTCTTCATCCTTTGATCCATAACTTTCCCCAGTTCATGGACAACCACAGCTGCTGCGCTAACTCTGACGTACTTGTCGTTTTATTCTTCCTCTTCCTTCTCAACAATTGATTCGTGAATATACGCATGAAGGATCTCTCCCCAACTGTCTCTTTCTTCAAGCCATAAGCTTCACTTATAGGAACTTGGAGCCTTATAATATTCATCCTCCTCCTCATTCAATAAGTTATCAACATAAGCAGTTTCTTCAATTGTTTCATCATCGTCTTCTTCTTCGTTTTTTCTCCATTCAATTCGGCTTAGGTCATGTGCTTGATTTTTCTCAATGGAAATTTTTTCCAGTTTAAAATCAAAAGTTCAGATTAGGCAATCCATCTGCTTACTGTTGGATCCACTTGTTGATGTTTCTTAATAGTACCCATCACAACAAATACATCAGTTATCAGGATGAACCTCCTCCCAAGTACATAGTGTCTGAAGCACTTGAGACAGTGGATAATCGTCAATAGCTACGTAGCACCGTGTTCGAGGCGAACGCGAACATGTTCGCCCGCATGTGAACAAGCGCAAAAAAAACTCCGAACGCGAATATAAAAAAAAAAAAAAAAAAAAAAACTTATCGAAAAACTCTGAAACAAATATATATTATGTAAAATAACAATCCAAGCAACTTTTTTTTTGGAGTCATGTTCAAATCCGTACTCAATCATGAGTCAAAAATCGAAAAATATTTTATTTCTATTTTTAAGGAAAAAAAATATATTCGCCCGAACATGTTCGCGCAAACGTGAAGGGGTGCGAATACGTTCGTCGTGCTACGTAGGTCAGTAATTTTTTTCTAAATTGGGTGTAGCCTCTTTCTGTAAAGTAAAGAGTAACACTCTTAAACCTTAGAGGTCTTTCTTTTTCATTCTCATATCTGCCTTGATAATGAACAGTCTTTCATTTTCATCATCATAATAAGGCACTTCCAGCATCACGCCTCCATCTTTTAGTTTTTCTTGAAGAGTCTCTGCGGCAATCTGTATTTTCTCAGTCCATGATAAGTCAGCTCTTTGCCTTACCATTTCCCTTGGAGATTTTGCAAGGGTAGCAAAATGAGAAATATAAATCCTTCTGAATCCATAGACACCAAAAAAACTTCTGACGTTTGTTACTCGCTTGAAGGGCAGAGGTCAGTTCAAGATCTTGTCTATCTTCTTGGGATCGGGAACCCTACCCTTGGAGAAACATTTGAAGCCTAAGATGGTTACCTTTGTTTGGAAGAGAAGAGACTTTGGTCCACTTACAGTCGGATTATACTTATGAAGTCTTTTATGAATCAGCTTTACCCCTTCAACATGTTTCCAAATAAACTTCCTAACCCCACCCGCAACCAAGGTCTCGTCCCTCACTATGGGTCCTCTCACAGGGCTATCATCAATATAGGCGCTGGTTATCTCAAGGAAAATATTCTGTATGACTTGAATCATATCCCTTTGAACCACTGCTATGTTATTGGTCCAACCTTTAGGTACCACGCATATTTGAATAAGCTTCATTGGTGTATGCATGACAGTCATTGGTTGGTTAGTGGGATTCATGAGAAATTGATCGTAGCCAGAGTATAAATAAATTAAAGAGTAAATGCATCAACAAACAAAGGATTCTGAAAGGAGATCAAGATTAGGGAGGCTATCTGCATCACGTACCATTACAAAGTTGAGTTTCTAATGATTTTGTATCGATCTCAACCCACCTCGTGGTTTCCAAAAGCAAAATCAGTGGTTAACATACGGTCCATCAGCAGGTTCAACAAGATTAGAAACAATTTTTTTGTCTAGGTATTTCACAACCTCTCCCTCTTCTTTCTAGGGGTACTTAGTTGGTTTCTTATTCCACGAGATATGGTAAACTGTCCAAAATTTTGTCATCTTAATCATATCCACATCCAACCGCTCTCTTTCTTCATGGTTAAAAGAGAATGCATCAAAGAATTCCTTACACACCTTGAAGATATATTCCTTCTCTTTATGCATGATAAACTGATCTGAGTTCATCTTCATAGTGTCAAATCTTTCTCTGGTGACTCGGTTTTCCAATTTTGTTGACCCCTGTAATACTTTAGTCTCCTCCTTTCTTTTTTCAATGTTTCATCATGATCCTTTTCTATCAGGACAGCCACCGAGTTCTTTTTCACCCACTTGAAATTGTACTTTTTTTTTGACCCAGTGATTATTTTCCTAAAAAAGGATGAGTTGATGCAAACCTTAATTTCATTTTGTCACTCTTAGCAGTTTCAACAACCTTCTTGAATGTTTCGATTTGCCCATCTCCATCTTTGAGTTTGCCAAAAACTTTTACCATCTTTGAAATTTGAATAATGTCCACTGGAAATTTCTTTTTGACCTCTCGCTTGTCTTTCCTTTTTTGTTTCCTAGTCTTGTCAACAAAATTTTCCCTTCTGATTGAGTTAGTTGATAACTGGTGTTCATGATGGTGGGACGTACAAACCATAAAGGTTTGTTCCTAGGCAGTCTCCGGATCATGTAGGCCGATCCAAAATGACCCTTCATGACTGAAGAACTGGACAATTTTCATTGTATGCAAGAATGGAGTGCCCAGGATACAGCCATGATCCAAATCTGGCAACACGAACCCTAATAGTTCGACAGACATCATTCTAACATGTATAACATCGCTTTCGGACTCGGTGACCGAACCCGAACGTTTGGTACTGAACCGAATGTGGCTCAAAATAGACTGAGCCCAAACATTTTTTATTTTTATTATTTTTTATTTTATTTTTATACATATATTGGTTGGGGGGCCCTAAGGGGCATTGCTCATCACTCCTGAACACACACACACACACACACACACACACACACACACACACCACACGTTCACACACACACACCACACACACCCCACACACACCCCACACGCACCCCACACTACGCACACACACGAGGACGCGCTCAACAGCCCCCTAATTTGCGATCGGGCGAACATGTTCGGTTCCCGGTGGGGCGCCGAACATGTTCGGTGTGCTACACAAGTTTCAATGATCGACAAATTATCCATAAAACCAATCATGAAGAGTTCCCCAACAATGTTGCTTAATATGTTCTTTGAAGGTTTATCAATGGTTAAATCACAAGTCTCCATAGTCCTCTGAGAGAGAAGAACCATTCTGCCCCAAAGTCTACCAAGGTCCGGATCTTCACTTGGTTAATATAAAGAGTTAAGTGTCTGCAACCCATGGTTGCGAATCTCATCTTACACCCTGACAACGACTTGTTCACTTGACTAGAGAAAATCGATCCTAAGTAATTTACTTTCACCTTTTTCATTTCAACTAGTTTCTTGAGTTCCTCTTTCAACTTAGATCTTAGTGTCACTGTCTCCTTGAAAGATAGAGTCACTTCTGTTTCTTTTAACATTTTTGTGATCACATCAGTGATTACTGTCTCATCTTTCTGTTCACTCTTAAGGATGAACTTGTTTTTCTTCCCTTGTTCGTTCTTTTGAGATGATGGGTTCGGTTCTTGATCATCAAGGATGTCATTGATAGTCTCTTCGATTTTTTTTTTTTTTTTTTTTCTCAATCATCTGAGGTGTCAAGTGTGATTTAAAGATTTCTCACCTCTCCAATCACTATATTGGGCTCCGAGATAACTTCGGGTGGTCGATCACCATGTTAACTGAACAAGCGGGTTCATGTTAGGAAAATACTACTAACTCTAAAGAATCAGGAGAAGTAAAATTTTCTATAGTGGAAGTTCGCTTTAAGAAGCCTCATCAGACAAGTCTTCAACTAAAGTCAATTACTGTAGAGGCAATTCAATCAAGGGGAAAGGATTGTCAGACTTCTGCACAAGCTCTTCAGGCAATTCGTCAACAAGAAAGTGAACATTCACATTAGTCTTTCTCTTTTTTTTTTCCATTTTTTCTTCATGTTTAAGAGAAAGAAGTCTCATACCTCTAAGATGTCTGGAATCCAGTTTGTTCCATGAACTGACATAAACATAACCCATTGAATCATTTTTGGCTACCCCACTCTTCATATCCTCTTCCAGAAGCTTACAGTAGGTATGGTATGACCTCCTTCACCACAATGGTAGCAAACAAAGCTCTTTCTTCGACGGTCATCATACTTCCTTCTCTCTGTTCCCTTTTCCACCATTCTCTCCATTTTTTTTGGATCTGAAGGAGTCTCATTTTTTTCAATGGTTATCATCATCATCATCATCTTCTTCGTCCTCACTTTCAAACTTCTTCTTCCATTTCTCATCCACAACATGATTAGCAGGCGTGTAATTAGCCATAACCCATTGGACAATATTCTTAGTGCTAAGATTGCTCTCTCTGTTCAAACCATTCTCTGTCTTCCAATCTTTAGTCAACGTACTGATCTGATCCAGTGACCATTTTTTTGTGCGAGACAATAGGTAGAGTTCTAACTATTGCAACTATTTCATCTCATTTGAGAGGGTAATGTTGAGCCTGATTGAGAACAGTCTGTCTCTCATTGTCAGTGAAGTTAGTCAGGAAAATACGACATCTTCTAGCCTTATCCAAATATGAAATTATTCTAGTTGTTTGGATAAACGTCTGGAGAAAAACATTGAAAGTGTCATACTTAGCTCTTCTGATGTTGATGAAATCATAGGTAGTGGTTGAAACGGGGTCTTTCTCAAATTTATTTTTCATCCTTGCTTTGATTTCTTCCCATGTTGTGGTCCCTTCCATTAAGTCTTGGACTGCCAACCTCGAGTGAGAGTCACAATATAATAGAAGGTGTTTAAATCACTGTTTGTCAGTTCATCCATAACTAAGTCTTAATAATTCATATTAATCCAGAAAGTCATTTACCCGAGATCCTATGAAACATGAAATTATATCCTGTGGTCTCTTTGCTCTTGTAATATCCGAACTCCCTTTTATAGTGTCAACTCTCTCGACCAACTCTCATATTGCACCCACCAGGGTCTCCTCATGAGTCTCTGCAGAAGAATTAGGCCTTGAGCTAGGCCTCCCTCGTCCAGACATCTTGACCATAAAATTTTCTGATATTCCTTTTTTTTTCTTGTCACTCTTAGCATTTTTTTTCCCTCTCTCAATCCCTTATTCTTCTTGCAAGAGACACAGATTCAACTCTCTCCTCTCTTCTTTGTTCTACCCCTTGAGAATTTTGTATGAAGAGGCTCAGAGTATATGCAATAATAGTCTGAGTAGATATCAATGACAAAGTGATCCTTCTTAGCCTTCCAATATAATCTTCAATTAGTTCTCTCTCATCGTCCCTACTCAATCTTCTATCACCCCTCCACAGTACCCCGGATCATAAAGTACCTTGTTAGGTTTATAATCTCATAATCAAATTGCATTACTTATGTTCCGTCATTGATTCTTCTGGCAAAAGAGACTCGTTATCTGGAGAAGTGATGGGATACTTTTCAATTGTCCCGACTCTCACTATCTTCAACAGGTATCTGATCTCGATCTTGGTCAGTAACAGCTCTCAAGGCAAAGTCTCTCATCCGATCCAAAAAAGTTGCAAGAGTATAAACTCATCAAGAGTGGGGAAATTTTTGTATGAGATTTGAAAAGTATCTTTTGTTCTGACTATCATTCTTTCCAATATAACCCCAAACGTTAGTTGTTTAACCGAACCAAGCATTATTAATCATTATAGACTGTGTCAGGAAAGACAGATCTCAGGATGAGTGTAGTCGGGGATCTCAAACCGGTGCTCAAAGGTATTCAGAAGCAATGACTTTATCACCACTGTGGAGTCACTCGCTCTTGCTTTATCTACTATGGTAATGACCTTCAAGAGAGACATTGAGTCTTTCCTGTCATCAAAGTCATCAGCAGTTAAGAAGTTAGGGAGTCTCTCAAACTGCCTCACTTCCTTTCCCCAAGTTACTTTCCTCTGTGGCTTCTCAAGTCACTCTTTTGTCCTTATAAGACTGATGTAAGCCTATGTCCGACACTCCAAATAATCAGCTTCCTTCTCTAGACACGCTGGGGCATAAATTCTCACGTCCAAGCTGCCGGTATTCAGAAATTTGATCACTGGAATGTGAAATATTATATGGTCCCTTATACAAGTCTCATATCTTAAAATTATGAAGGGATTATTAGATGCAGTCACTTCATAGAGTTTGTCTTTCACAACAGATATCCTTGCTACTGAGAGAGTTTTTATTGAGACCTCTTCACCTTCCATACAAAATCTACCATGACTGATCAATTGTCTCTCGAAAGATAAAACCCTTCAACAGGAGGAGATGATATCCCAGTGAAAGGTCTAACACGGGTACTTCAAGTGAAACTTTCACCTTCTTGTTCAAGTCTTTTTCTTTCTTCTTGCACAATATTTACTGCTTGTTCTCAATATCTACTATGTTCACATTTTTCATGTCTTTGGTGCGGCACATAAATTTCAACATCATATTCATCAAGCGCAGTGAAATGACAAATGAGGACACACAAAATATCATGTTTCCATCCTGGTTTCGTTAACGCCTCATACCTTACAATCTCATACTAGGGAGAAACGTTTTTATTTCCCAATGAATTGAGGGAACCCAACGGTTCTTCCGCTATCTCTTTACTAAACCTCCTATGTCATCTTCCTAGTCACACGAAGGGTCTCTCTCTTGGAGGTAAGTATTGTTGATTCGTCAATGCCCTTGATATCTTCTCACCCTCAGTGCAAACTCAATCACAACAGACTAATTATTCCTTGACAGACTAATACTAGGTAAAGGAGGAGTTGAAAATCTCTCAAAGACGGCAAGCTGAGTAGATCCAGTGAGACACATATTTTCCTTATCAAGTTTTTATTTCTCTTTCAACCCAACTTCCTCAACAAATCTTCAACACTTCTCTCTCTGGGTACAAAAATCCTCACATCATATGTGTCCAACTCAATGAAGTGAAATGTCAGAATACAGAATCGTTCTTGTTCCTACTCACTTTCGACCCTCTCATACTTGACAACTTCATATGAGAACACTTCTCTCTTACTTAAAACAGTCGGTGATTTCAAGACGCACTCAACCTTCTCTTTACTTGGACCTGAACCTTTCCCGAGTTCTGATCTTCGCTGTCTGATTTCCTCTGCTGAAATTTATTTCGTTCTCATAGGAACCCACTAATTTCTCTCATTTTAGTACCATGTTAATAATTGGCAGTCAATTTTCTTCATCACAATAACTGTTGGGAATAGAGGGAATATGAATTGTCTCATAAGTTACCGACATTAATGCCCATTCCACCTTATTTTTCTGTTTGATCAATTATGCTCTCTCATCATATTAGATAGATTGAGCGGCAATCTCCCACAGCCAAATGAATGTCTCACCATCATTGTTGCCTCCTTCCTTGATATAGGGACGGACATCATAGATATCTCTCTCCAAGAAATCGACCCGTACTACACAGATGGTCGAATCACCAGAGTGATAGGTCCAACAATGCTCATATTGATAGGGGAATACCTCTTTAGTAGTGAATTTTGAGAGCTCTTTCAATGCATCAGTGATTAGCATTCATGATGAAAAGGTCTCTAGGCTTTTGGCTCGTTCTCTTCTTTCTCAGTTCCTCAAGGATATAAAGAGTTCATAAGGCATATCTTTGATAAAGCCTGATCCTCCCCATCAAACCAATTTCCTTTCTCCGGTCCAAAAGAGTACCTCACACATGGAGAGATGAAATACAGTTAGCAATTGTGATTCTCAAGAGAATCAAGACTCAATGATAATAAAAAAAATAATCCGAAGGTTGAAATACTGTCATCAGTCCTCACGCCCTAATCAAAGTTCAAAGTTGTTGCTGACCCAGACTCATTCCGAACACGAAAAGTTTTCATGACCCCGACAACGACGCAATTTTTGTCGCACTTTTCTAAGTCGGACCACTTCTGGCAACCAGAAAAACCAACAAGATGCCACGCAGCATTTTGTTGTTTGTTTTCAATAAATAAAATAAAATACTTAAATAAATTCCTTCCTGCTGTGTGCGTTCAGCTTCTTCGTCGAGAACTTCGAACCCTGATCGAGACTTGCTTTCCCCTGAACGAAGTTTGTCCTCCTTCACTATCACGCCTTTAAGTTGTGTGTGCCATTTGCACCTCCCTGATCGAATAGCTCGCTATTAGCTCCTAAGCGGTGCGACGCAACCCTACAGTATCTCTCAGGTGATCGTGGAGAACACCGAACACGTCCACCCTCGTTGACTCCCTCAACTACAGCGTGCTCTCCCCCACCTTTGCCAACCGAGCCTTTCTAACCTTGGCGGGAGTGTTAGAGGCGGGCAGGGTACACCATGCACACTTCCTCCATGCACACCGTGAATTTGTCATTTTCTTCGTTCGCTTGCGTGGACTATATTTCCCCGCAGTACCTGAGGCTCTGGGTCCAAAGGCGCGCCAACAGAATCTGTATTCACACAATAGCAGCAGAGGCTTCGGACCAAAGAAACGCCAATATACCAGGCCGGGTACCAGGGCTGTAGGACCACTGCAGGTACAGTAGTACTCATCGTCGAGTTATCAAGCCCACTAACCCCAATTTCAGCAGACTAAGTATTCCCACAACTGGTACAGCGGTACCAATTTTTTTTACCAGCAATAATACTGCAACAGACCCCTTACCGACGAAGGAAAATGGCATTTGGACAGCTTGGAAGGGCTCCGATACCCCAATTTGAAACTGAAGTCATCAAATCAAGCATCCGAACCAGAATTAGTGTCACCGATCCAGTTACCACAACCTCTGACCAGTTACTTCCCCATAGAGCATTAGCATGGATTAGCAGTAAACCGCGTCAGGCCTGAAGCAGCAACCACATGAGTTGAACCGGTGCCGGCTCAAGAACAATTGAGTCATGCCAATACCCAACCAGCAATCGTATCATAGAATAAAAGTATCGTACTGCAGAGCAAATGTCACACCAATCAACATAAGTGTTGTGCCTGTACCAAGCCTGAGACCATACCAAAATAATGGCGCAGCCTAGCAACACTCCGGTACAAAGTCGAGTCGGAGACAAAGAAACGAACTGCAAACAGTCCCGAACTAGACTGAAGTAGTGCATTAGGAAATGTCAACATCGAGCCGCCGAGTACCGTGCTAGTCCCGAACCAGTAACCGTACCGGAATAGTAATGTCGCGTGTCCCGAAGTCGAGCCAGTGACCACACCATATCAACCATGTCGTCGCAACTAAGAAACCAGTTTCGCCGAACCAACCTGCCGACGTCCATGGGACCACAGGAAGATCCAAGTCTCACCCACTCAATAATACCGGGGTTAGGGCGAGGGTGACAATCAGGGAAAATCAGGCGAAATCCAACGAGGAATCATAAATAACGAAAATCTGTTTAGATTGGCGAAGGAGGATAAATATTATTTTCAGTCAAAATTCATCAAAAGCAGAATCTGATATGATTTTATTAAATAATAAAATAATCATGTGTTTCCTTTCCTTTTTATGATTTTTAATTATTTTACCCATTTTTATTTCTTTATTAGATTTAATGAAAATTGAAGCCTCACTTTCCTATCCATTGGTCAGTGTAAAAGGCCCGCTCCAAGGGCTACTACCACACCCTCGCTTTGCAGCCGGCCGCTTCAAGAACAGCTTCGGAACAGATAAAAATGGTAAGTGTCAGGTGCGACAAACACGACTGTTTATTTTATTAAATTCAAAGGTTAGTTCCCGAGGTCGATGCAGGGGGTTTTAGATTTCCTCTGAGAACCCCTAATTTTCCCCGACAGTCCCGACAGGAGTACCCGACAATCCTTAACTGGGCATTCGGTGAGGGACTAATTCCTTGTATGTCGGGTGGCCGACCGGTCAGCGGCCGCCCGACACCGGGTCCCACTAACTTGGCCCTTGTGGTCGCAACGGTGCAGCCCAAAGGCCGTGATTCGGCATCTATGAGGCTGGACCGTCGTGTGTTCTTTTTCGTTGACATAGCTCAAGGGAACTAACCAATGCGCTAGCACTCAATTGACAACGACCATTAACGGTCCCTGGCGGAGTCTGGCAGTGTCGAGTCAACTTCCGTCGACGTGGCGCGTCCGCCTCCAACAACCATACTTCACCCCATTCCTGGCGTCCTCGACAGGATCTCCCTGCTATGAAATGCCGACAGCTCACTTATTTTTGCCATTTTCTTTCGAGCTTACTCAATCGAGTGCACAACGCTATCGTGCTTTACTACTATCACCGCAATCGTCATTCTCCGCTTGCCAACACTCTTGTTGCTCTTGCATTGTTACACTTGCCCCTGCGCTACACTCACCTTAGTGCATCTCGCTCTTTCGTTCGCTAAGCCGGTTCCGCCATGTCACCAAAGACATGCGGGTCAGGTGTTGGACGAGGAAGAGGCGGCCGTCAAGGGAAAGTCGTCGATCAACCAATCGACCTGACACGTAAGACGGAGAGGTTGGAGGAGGAAGAGGAAGAGGAGGAAGAAAAATGGGAAGGGGTAAGGTTGCGCCGATGTCCAGACGACTGGCGTGAGCGCACACCATCCCTAAGGAGGATGGCATAGGAGCATAGTACGTTGATAGTACTTAGCAGATCAATCCATCCCATCCATGTAGTCAATCAGCACAATCCTCGTAGACATCTCAGTCACAGTCGAGCCGCAGGTGAATATGAGACCAAACATCGAACTTAGGATCATCTAGGCCCTCTTGGCCAAAGGCTGCCTCATAAGGTCACCAAACCGTGGGGGGAACATACCAACCCCCTTTCTTTTTGTTTGCTGGCTCTGAGCCGCTCACTGTCAGGTTATACCAAACCCTGTTGTCTTCGTCTGGTTGTAGGGTACTTGCAAAACAAAAGGTCAGGTCATACAAAAAAAAAAGACGAAAAAAGGGTCTCCCCTGAAGACCCTTGTGAACACCCCTTCCTCATTCACCCTCAGAGTCTTAACCTTAGGCCTTCTGAGATTGCCCCTGCCTACCCTGGTAGGGTCCTACGCTGGCCCAACCCAACAAGTAGAGCAAACCGGTCGTGATTCTCAATTATGGCGGTCCAACGACCCTCCGAGCCCTTGCTTAGAACAACTCATAGGGAGCCTCATACCTCTTTGTGAAGCCCTCACTGCTATACGTGCAGGAAGCCAACCAACACCCAACCTGACCGTACTGGTGAACCAGGAAGAGTCCACAATTCAAGCTTAGCGACAATGGGCGAGGAGGATATAATCCCGACGACTCTGTCATCAGTTGGGCTATGGATATCTCGCTTGGCCCAACGCCAAGGGAATGCCCTTGGAGACACGGCTTCCGAGAAACACCCCGATCAGGGTGCTAGTAGGAGTCTGCTACCTAGATCAACCAATTATCGGATTTTGATTGGGAGGGGTTCGGGATGCCCCCTTCCTTTCCAGTCGGCGAACCAGATCGCCACGCGGGGAGCCGGGAATGGCTAACCACCCGAGGGTTCAAAGCTATCAGCCACGACGGCTCGGACGCTTCGTTAACCCAACTAGCCTCGAAACCTTTGGAATCTTGCTTCAGACAATCATCTTTTGCTCAAGAGGCACAACTGAGACTCTCTGCCCCTTCACGATAGTTCTAAGTGTCGACATCGCAGTAGACGCTACTGACGTTTGACCCAGTGCGAAAATCCCAACCATTCCAAAGAATGCAACGAGCTCCAATCTGTTGTGATGCTAGGTGATCTTCGCTCCGATCGCAAAGGGTCGAATAGATCATTCCATCGATTGTGACACTTTGCTGATTGTTCAATTCTTTAGAGTCTAGTGGTGCCTAACCATGAAGGTTCATACCGGAGAGGGAACCCAATCAACAGTGATGCTAAGCCCCTTGTCATTAGAAGGCTTCACTTGGTCGAGCATCACTCCCTCTTAGGAATAAGTCAATCAACCAATGTCAAATGATGTAAGGTGATCCTCCTTACTCATTCGTACGAGAAGGTTGCCGCATCAATCGAGTACTGACTTTTGAGAGGAAGAAAACATATTTTACTTCATCTCACAACCATTCATTCCACATTGCCATAATGTCATTCAAACCAATAAAATACAACTAGAGGCAAGAACTGAAATCCCATAAACTGACTCTCAATCCCCCGAGCATATCCTCATAACTCAACACTCGACAAGCTAGATAAAATGCAGAGAACTAAAATATAAAAATTTACTCACATTTATAACAAGACTGGCGTCAATCTAGGGTCGGTAGACACATGAGTGTATCACTGAGTGTCGGCCAAATAAATCCCTGGGACCAACTGATCCGGTTGACAACTTGAGTCCACCCTTGAGAGTCGAGTCGTCAAAGGTTGCTCATATCTAACTCCGACAACCGAAAATGTAGAATCATTGTCGAAAAACACGTTGAATCGACAGTGGCTATCATAATCCACAGTTGGCAGTATACGGATCACGGCCCAACACATCCATCAAAGTCCGAAGTTGGCGGCATACGAGTCACGACCCAACATATTCATCATAGTTCGAAGCTGATATCATACGAGTCGCGACTCAATATATCCATCACAATCGAAAGGTAGTGGGATGCGAGCTATGGACCGACATATCTCAAGATGGCGACATACGAGCCACGACCCAGCACATCCGAAGTTGGCGGCATACGAGTTACAGGTCATCACATCCATCATAATCTGAGGTTGGAAGCACACTGGTCACGTCTCAACCAAAGTTAAAGGCACACTAACCACGATCCTGCGTGTTCAGGTCAAAGCTAAACGGCTTACTGACCGTGCATCAGCATCCTGCCCGAACTCGGAATCAAATCTGCATTTCAGAGTATGAAATTTCGGGATGTGGAGCCGGATATTATACCATGGGATTTTGCGTTATCCATCTCTACCAGCTCATAAGCCTTGCCTTCCATTTCTCTGATGATCCTGAAAGATCTCATCCACATGGCTTTGAACCTTTTTGTTCACCGTATCTCGAGAGATGTACCATGCAAAAGTACAATGTTTCCGACCTGGAGTCGTTCCTTTGTTATGTACCTCTTGTTGTTCCACCTTGTCTTGTTAGATAACCTGTTGTTTGACAGCCGTTTTGTAGCTTCAATTATGGCCTCATCCACTCCCTCAGACTTAGTATGTTTGACCCTCGATCTCAGTAACTCCTATGTGGAATATGACTCTTTCTGCAGGTCGTGAATCCAAGTTTCAACCAGGTTCTCGATGGGAGAAGTAGCCTACCGACCGTACTAAAGTATGATAGGTGCATAACTTGTAGTCCGATGGACAACTATATTGTATGCATAACCAGCCACTCTTAAGAAAGATGGTCAGTTCCTCGAGTCACATTGACACCATTTCATATCGCATCCTTCGACGTCCTTTGACCTCTCTCGATCAGTGCGTTAACCTAAGGATGATACGGTGTCACAAATTTGATTCTCATCCTGAGTCTAAACATAAGTTTTCTAACCATCTCATACTTGAACTCTGAACCTTTATCAGTCACGAACTCACGTACGAAGGGGTGCCTCAAGTAAATCTTTTCAATCCAATATGTTTCTGCTTTTACTGTTGTCTTTCGAATGGTTTAACAGTACTTAACTCTCTACATAACTAGACATATTATTTCTCATATTTAATATATATTTCATTTCATCCTTTTCATGACCCATAATGATTAGATCAAGGTGGACAGTACTACCATGTTCAACAAAAAGAGTGGGGTACAAAGGTTCAGTCAGTCTCATAGAAGACTTTTTCTGACAGGCCTAATAAAACTTACAGTATCCCATAATCATATCCCTGAGACCATTCCAATAGTCTAAGAAACTTTATAGTGGGTTGAGTCAGCACCTCTATGACCCCCTGTCAGTCCTTCATCCATAGCAGCAATCACTTCTATTTTTCTCTACCACACACTACTCTTACTGGTGGCGGTCCTCCTTTAGCATCCTTTGCCTAACATCGGCTCATGTTGTTAACTTTGCATCGTATTGGTCATTGATCCTCCCATCTTAAGCTCAAGAGATGCTAGTAGAGCTTTCAACTTTTGTTGTATGACCAACCATAGCTCATTCTGAAGATGCCATACTCTTCTAGGAACTCTCTGATCTTGGTCCTATCGAAGCAAGCTATATTCTCGAGAGGAACTTTGGCACTAGGAAGATCCAGTCGGAGATTCATATTATCCCTTCTTGTCTTCATGACCTCTATCATGTTCAGCATCTCCCGTAGCACAGTGGTAGTGGTTACTTCCTCCGGTTCTGCAACGGAATGAGCCCAGTTTTGCCCAACGCTTGCTTGTTTAACTATCTCGTACGATCGGTAAGTACACCTACATTCTCATGTATCTCTCCTCTCACAAGACCGCATTTATGATAGGCTCTCACTTCCAACCGTCAATGAAGCTTTCCGGCAGAAGTGGTTCAAGGATTTTGTCAAAAACTACGTGACACCCGCGGCCGCGGCCACGGGCAATTTGGCTGCCCCGACCGAAAAAGTCGGCCGCCGCCGCGGCCAGGAGGCCCAATTCGCGGCCTGTTTTTTGGATATTTTTTTAGGGTAAAAAAAATAGGTGAAAAAAAAATAAAAAATATCGGGTTGTAGAGTTTGCAAAACCCTACAAACCCCTCCTTTTTTTTAAACCACCAGTACCTCTCCCTGCTTGAAGAATTCTACGCGGCCGTTAACGCGGGGTACCCACCGACGTACGACCGGTAGTCCCCAAAAAACGGGCCCCGGGAAAAAAAAAAAAAAAAAAAAAAAACAAACTACGACGAAAATGAAAAGTAACAGCCTAAAACAAACAGGCGCGGCGGGGCGGGGGAAGGGGGGGAATAGAGAGAGAGAGAGAGAGAGAGAGAGAGAGAGAGAGAGAGAGAGAGAGAGAGAGAGAGAGAGAAAAAGAAAGAGAACGCGGAAGATTCGTTCTCGTTTCTACGTGGAGAAAGAGAGAGAGAGGGGGCATCAGCCAGTGTCTGACGCCGAGTTTGGTGCACCAAACTCGGCGTCAGACACAAGTAGACGCCCTCTCTCTCTCTCTCTCTCTCTCTCTCTCTCTCTCCACATGGAAACGAGAATGAATCTTCCACGTTATCGCAAAAGATTCATTCTCGTTTCCATGTGGAGAGAGAGAGAGAGAGAGAGAGAGAGAGAGAGAGAAAGAGAGAGAGAGAGAGAGACGTTGAAGTCGGAATGAATCTTCCGCGTTATCGCAAAAGATTCATTCTCATTTCAACGTACACACACACGCACACACAAAGAGAGAGAGAGAGAGAGAGAGAGAGAGAGAGAGAGAGAGGGGGCGTCAGCCAGCTAACGCCGAGAGAGAGAGAGAGAGAGAGAGAGAGAGAGAGAGAGAGAGAGGG
>BFEA01000077.1:394406-409870 GCA_003427395.1 Chara braunii | reverse complement strand
AAAAAAAAAAAAAAAAAAAAAGTATTAGACATGTACTTGCGGCGCATCCCATGCACTGGGAAGCACCACATGTGGTGCAGAGCGCACGAGCATGCACTCACACACACGTGATGCGGCATATTAGATTAAAAAAAAAAAATAAAAAAAAATTAAGGGTGGGGTGGCCAAACACTCCCCTCGCTTCTAAAAATAAGAAAGTAGGAGGGAGAAAAGTCAGGGTTACGCCACACCCCAAAATAGTGGGCACATACATAGGCATGCAAGTATTCATGTCCTCTTTGTGTCCAACCTCTTTTCCGAAGGACCCTTGCAGCAAATTAGTTAGGACCCCACGTGCAGTAGAGGTGAACTTCAAACTTCTTTTCACCAGTGTGAGCAGAGAATATATAGTATCGATTCAAATTCAAGTCTGTGCATCTCGGTTATAGGTCACTATTCTTTTTTTTCTTGTTTTCTTTTCTTAATACATCCAGTAGCCCTAAGGGCCTCTATTCACCACATGCACAAAAACAAAACATATGGCGGTGTATTCTTCCATGTTCTGCATAAGATTCATTCTAATTTTGCACATTCCTTGAGTAGTGCATCCAAGCCTTGAGAATCACGTGTAGAGACCAACACGGCCTAGCTACGTGAGCAATCCATAACTGCTGAAATACAGACATGAATTTGAATCTTGAGTATATATTTGGCCAGCTCATGTCGAACTTCATACTCACTGGCTGGCAGTGCCTGCCTCGATTTGGTGGAGGGTCTGCACTTTCTTGTTGTGAGGCCCCTCCCTATTGCCTACATCGGCCCTCTGAGCCGTGCTAAATTAAAGAGGATCGGTTGCTCTCTCTCTCTCTCTCTCTCTCTCTCTCTCTCTCTCTCTCTCTCTCTCTCTCCCCTCCCCCAGTATAAAAAAAAAAGATTGAGCGCATGCATGTGTGTGTGTATGCGTGTGCGTGTGTATATGTCTGGGTGGGGGTATTTCATGTTTTTGTTTTTACTTCTTTTTTGTGAATGTCACACGCCCTAGGGTGGTGCACGATGCGCATGCTGGCAGGGGCCTCACATTCATTTTTTTTCCACCCCCTGCCGCGTGGCGCGTTTGAACGCTCGCAAAGAAAGATTGACCGCGCTCGTTTGAACGAGAACGCACGTTCAGAGTGTTCAGACAGTACCATAGTCATTTGACATGACGCAAAACCATTCTGCTTAGAAACAATCTATAGCATTCCTTAAGTTATATATGAACAGGTTGCACTACTATTTCTCTCTTTTTTTGGCACGTGACTAAACCATTCTCCTTAGAAACAATGTCTAGTCGTTTTGAACGATTTAAATATCCAAAGTTAAAGTAATTAGTTGCCTTGCCTTTTGATATGGGCCGGGGAAAGAACCATTATGCTTATAAACAATGTTCAACTTGCCCAATTTACTTCTCATTATAGTTTTGACTTTACTCCTCTTTTTCAGTGAGATGCTTAAGTTAAACCATTATTCTTATAAACAATGTCTAGTTGTCTGTTCTCATGCAAATATAGATAGAAAACGTAGTTGTAATGTATACGCGATTTGCATTTACTTTGTGGCTTCAGGTTAAACCATTCTGCTTAGAAACAATGCTTAGTCTTTTACCAAAACCTCCCTCAAAATAAATAAGAAATGAACAATTCTGCTTAAAAAAAGAATGAAGTTGAACCATTCTGCTTAAAAAACTATCCAACTTCGGTCAAAAACCTGAAAAGGAAGAGATAGACCAAACCATTATGCTTAGAAACAATGCTCGACCTGACAATTCAAACAGTCAAACCCTAAAAAAAAAACACAACAACCAAACCATTCTGCTTAGAAACAATGTTTAAGAGCGATTTTGTTAAAACGAACATTTGATATTTTTTGAACGAAATTGAATTCCACTTATTTGACCCTGGAAATGTCACATTTTTAGCTCCTTAGGGTTCCCCTTGGATGTACCCGAACTTCAGTTGAGTCCAAATGGACCCTCAAAAAATAAACGGTGATATTTTATGGGTCAAATAAGCAAGTTTCAATTTCGTTCAAAAAACATAAAATGTCCGTTTTAACGAAATCGCTGTTGTTTGGTCATTCAGAAAACAACCAAAAAACATAGCACTGACTCATTCTGCTAAAAAATAATATTTAGCCTTTGATTGACCCGGTCGGACACATGCAATACCATCTTTCTCTCACCTTCTCCCGGATCATCCCCTTAGTCTAGTTTCAATAAAAACAAAGTAAAACTGGAATTCTTGCACGTATTCCTTTCGCTATTAGTATGATTAAATTGTGAAAGGAAAACAACTCTAGAGTTGCATGCGAGCATAACATTCAGACTAGAGATATGTAAAGATAGACGTTTAGTGGACTCTCAAAAAAAGAAATTATACCTGTAAGTTTTCTGCATCTAAAATCTCGATTGGGTTCCAACATAGCTTCTGCAATCGGTATGTGGACCTCCCACAGGGTCTTGCTGCGGTTTTACGGGTTTTCAATCCCGCTGTCTCCTTTCTCTCGTAACCAATAGACTGGATTGAGAATAAGAAATGCAGAAGCAGGAAAGTCCGACTCTCGAAATACCACAAAGATTCAACTTGGACTCGCGTGAAAGAACCTTCAAATCTTGAATTGCCTGAGAGCCTCACAATTGTAAAAAAGTGTTGTAGAAACTTCAAGGCCAAATCGCTGGCAATAGGCAGTGTAATTGCCTCCTGACAGCCTCCAAGTCTTGATCCCTTTGCAAAGCCTGATCTCTTCCCTAAGTCACACCACTTCAACCTCTGACCAAATTGTCGCTACGCAACCTAGAAAGGTTGTGTTTCAAAACAACACACCCTATGTGTTCTATTCGAAATGCAGGTGAAATGCAACAATACACGACAGAAAACACAGCGTGTACAACGGTCGTGCTCAGCAACAAGGCACTACAAAAACACAGCAGCAGCGCGATGCAAAACACAACGACAGTAATGCATCGCAGTAGTCCACTGAAGATACGACCGCAGAGTCTGACTAGCAACGGTAGGTATGCACGACAACGGCAGCCTCCCAAGGAAAGACACATGTGCGAGGTCGCAAGCAGGTTGTGCTCAAATCGAATACAGTTCTGTTTGATTTGGTATAGCAACAAATGCCTTCTCCTTAGCAATGGAGCAACCCACAACAACCATTTGTTGTGTCTACACATGACAATAGCTCAAGAAAAGCGCAATACCGCACAGTCAAAATCGTAGCAGTAACTCTCCAAAACGAAACAGGTATGAAACGGACCGTAAAAGCAGCGGTGTTTCGTGCGCTGTAGTAGACTGGACCGACAATGGCAACCCGCTGGCTTCAACAATTGATAGTAGCAACTTCCTTATCATCAATGGCAGTCCGAAGGTCACTTAACATCCTTGAACTTAGCAACACACGAATGACTTGCTAAGAAAATAACAGTCATCCTACCAATAACAACAATGGTAGGTTGGAAGGGAAGTTCCATTGGAATACCGCATGGCCAAGTGCCGAAGGCACCCCTCACATGTCTAGAAATCCAACCTTTACAGCAACCTGCAGTAGGCTTCTCTACTACAGCGCATTGAGGAACGACGACCAACTGAGGTAAACACTAACAGGTTGAAGAGCAATACATCATAACCATCGGTAACACTGACCTCACCAGCAGTCCTCTCCACTGTTTTTTCTCTCATGTCATATCCTTGTACGTCCTCCTTATGACTCTAGTCCCTACAAACACCACGTCTACTCCAGCTACTTCCCATGCATCTATTTGCAATCCAAGCTAGATGCAAACGTAACCAACCTGTGAGGGCAACGAGTAGAAAAAAACGGCAACCAAAGTCGTGGCAACGACCGCCTCAACGAGCATGTGCATCGAGGCTACAGAGGAGGACGCAACCTCGTCATGAAAGGGAAGACCGAGTCGGACTTCAAAGCGACTGTGACCAACCCAACGAGTATCATACTAAAAACGAACACGAAGGCAATACTCATGAAGAGCAGCACTGGGATCATAAAGAGCACCAAGGCGACTGCAACTTCTACCAGAACACCACATGTGCAAGGCCGTGAACACCACTGAGTCTTGGTGTATTACCACGAAGCCCGACGTGTTTGAACACTACCAAAATCGCGACAACGTGCACAAGCATCCCACAATGGTGAGGCCGAAGTAGAGCAGCACGGGAACGAAGTCAGTAACCACGACACAACGACGAGCACGGTGGCGAGAGCATGACTAGAACATGGGAAGATACATCGTCATTCCCACATCTCTCTCGCGCGCTATCACCAAGTGAGTATCTCCTCTCCCTTTCTCTCTCACATGCGTGCCTCTACCTTGATCATCTCGGCTTCTACTAACTTCAAGCTTGGCCTCAGGCTCGCCCGAGAGAAGGACCACGGCTTCCCGAAGATGATGGTGGGCTGACGAAGAGGATCGTACCTCGATTGAAGGAGGTTGCGGATGTAGCGAAAAGTGATCAATGAGAAGGAAATCGCTGTTGTGATCGAGGAAAAGCACCACCGGGACGTACTCGATGATGGCACCAATGACACTTACGACCAACACGGCCACAATGGTCACGAACAGGAAGATGGTCGCAACCATGCGGAAGGACCGTGATGAGGAGCATGCACAATAGCAACATGGCACAACCCGTCCTCACAAGATGACATTGTGTGAAATGGGAATGAATCTTTTATTTAACACAGGAAGATACATTCCTCTTTCCAACTCGTTTTCACTAACACACTACGCAGCAGTATCTTGATCCCGACAGTGAGCATCTCACCTCCCGCAACGGTTGGATGGCAAAACGCCTCAAGACCCTGTGGAAAAAGTATTTGTGGAAGTCTTTCATCATGAGCTCCTTCTTGAGCATGAGTACACGACCAGGAATTTCAGAACGCACCATTACGGTAGTGTTTTGGTCGATCTGATCTAGATAACTGTCAATGATCGCACTTTTATGACGCTTACGTCCTCACGAGAATGACTGATCATTCTGTATCTTCAAAGTATCAGAGAACCAAATACAGTCCTCATTCTTGAATCGTTGCACGGTGCACAGATAGGGATAAGATTGAGAAGTATTGATCTGGCAACCAAGAAAATTTGACACGCCCATGTCGTCGTCAATCTGTTTTAGAAAAAAAATTATCCAGGTAGCAGGAACTAAAGAGCTCTAACAATTTCTCAAAAGTACCAACGTCCCTTGTGCGCACACCGAGTAGGACATCATCAACAAGTCTCGTCCAAATACCAACCTTGCTGACCTTTCCAAACTCATTACGAAGTGGTGCTCAGCATAGGCACCCAAAATGCAGGTAAGTGGTGGGCTCATGTATTTACCCATGGGGATGTCAACCACATGTTGTAACAAGACCCCAATGACTGATGTCTATGGCATTGTATGTTTAAGCCCCAAAACCAGAAATCTGAGGATATCCTGCAGATTTCTGTTTTTGTTTTTTTATCAAACTTCAGCCAACGCCCAACAACCTGCAGTGGGGGCGATAAGAAAAAAAAGAAAAAAAAAAAACCACCTCCAGTCTCTGGCTCGAGACTAGCTTTAGATGACTCCGATCTCTTTGCAGGGAGCAGCATGTGCTGGGCACCTAGTTCAACATTCCATGATGCACAGCAGGTAACCACTGTGGATCATGATCGTATTGGTTACCTTGGGAAAAAGCAGAGAGATACTTTCCTGTTTTCTCCAGACCGCCAGACTGAGTCCGAGTCTCTTCTTGTCATTTTGCTCCTCCTATATGGGGTACTTTGTTGGTTTAAAAGAGAAAAATGACAAGAAAAGACTGGGGTCTGGAGAAAACAGAAAATTATTTCTCTGCTCTTTCCCAAGGCAACAAATACGATCCCGATCCACAATGTTTACCTGTTGTGCATCAAACACTGAATTCGTAAAAACCTAGCAAAACTATAAAACCTTACATTTTTTATAGAATGAAAAAATAAAAGTCAAACTGTTATTTTTGACACATAAAAGAGAGCGTTTTTAACTGTTTTTCAAAAAAGGAGGCAAAAAAATGGGTAAAAAGTCTAGCGATTCTTAAACCACCAGTACTTGGCCGAGCTATTGGACGCGGGAAAAAATAGAATAGAAACGTTTCTAGTTGGATGAAGTTGGGTGCTCCTGTAGTGGCCCGTACGTTTCCTAAAATCACGTAGCGTTAACGAGCATGCCTTTATGAAGTACTGGTGGTTTAATATGTGCAATAAAATTATTTCCGGGAAATAGTATATTATAAAATTATAAGCCATTCATAGTAGATTGGCAAAAAACATACCTCAAACAAGATAATTTTAAAGGACTGCAAGGTGAACTCGAAAGATGTTAAAAAAATAGTTTCTATGAATACTCATTTATAGAACTATAAGTCGTTTTCAACAGTTTGGTAAAAAACAAGTTCTGTGAAAACTAAGTTTATAGAACTATAAATTAATATAAATTTATTTGTAAGCTAATTGTAAAACCCTTGTCAAAAAATATTTGTTATGTAAAATAATAATTCAAACAACTTTTGCTTCGGAGACATCTTCAAATTCTTAGCCAACGGTTACCACGATTTAAAATAAAAAAATAAAAAAATATTTTAATAAAAAACACTAAAAAACAATATATTTGTCCATGTATGAGAGAACATATCCAAACAAACATATTCATGAACAGGAGAATATGTGTGCGTGTTTGGGAAACCTATTAATAGGTTCGTCATGCTACATACCTTATAGAACTATAAATATGATTTTTTTAGATGAACAAAAAATTGGGGTATTTCGGTTTCTGAACAAACGGTGCTTTGCGAGGTAGTGATTTTTGTAAAAAAAGTTGCTTCTCTCCTCATCACTTCCAGTGGTTCTAAAAAATTACTTTTTTATTCTTTTTTTTTTTTAATTTACGTCACATAGAATTTTGTTCATGTAGGAGGCTTGAAAAATGTTCTATCATAATCCTTAAAAGTTTTCGTGCAAACCTAACGATTTTCAAGCCAACCCCACATAAATACTTTTAATCTGCTGCCCTTCTACTGAGAAGTTCATAACGGAGCATCCAGATCCTGTGGCTAGCCTTTACAACAACGAGGACTTTTTTTACAAGGGAAAAAAAAAAGAGCATGATGCAGGTGTCAGGGCCCCTAGGACTGCTAGCCCAGAGAGAAAAAATACACCACACCAACAGGCTCAGTTGGTACACCCATGAACTTTTGAAATGCCGACGTGTGTTCGAATCTTAATGGAACTACAACGTGAACGCAAAATCTTTTTTTTTGTTTTTTTTTGGGAAATGAACAAAAATTCTGAACCGCCTTGATATGTGTCCGTGGTCAGTTCAACGATGATTTAAAAAAAAAAACAAAAAAAAAAAAATGCGCCTGCCAGCCTGGTCCATGGTCCAGAGCACCACGGCGTGCGCTGGTTCCAGAGTCGATATCAGGGAGTAATCTTCGTCGGTTCAGCAGGGGCCTGGTCCCACTAGGAAAGAGGATTGGATAATTCCGGAATCCGGATGCGTTTTGTAGAGAGATGCAGAAACGCAGATTAACCGTAACTTTCTGAATCTCTCCACAAACACGTCCAGATTCAGGAATCAATTCCAATCTGTTTTGCTAATGGGACCAGGCCCTAGCCCTAACCAGCAATAAGAGGTGGTACATAAACGTCTAGGTGATCTCCCATGGACGAACTCCCCCATTGTTGCCTTCTTTTTTCTTTTTTTTTTTGGATGAACAACCCGAGGTGGTGCTAGAGGTGCTGATAAGAGCAGACACCACTAGCACTGTCGGGAAAGCTCCATCTATTGGTGGGGTAGGGATGGCTCCATCTATTGGTGGGGAGCAACACCTGCTGGAAATCGGGTCCAGGATCCCTGAACATCAAAGTTGATTATTTACCAAAAACTCCGATTGTCGCGAGGACCGCTCTCAGAATAGGGAATTTGACCGATAGTCCCCACGACAACCTGAGCAGGTAGCCTACATGACAAGGTTAGATAGGCAGGACCTGTTGCTCATTGTAGATGTTGTCGAGCTCCACATACCGTTGGGGCTGCCAGTAATTCCCAACCCTTGTTGGAACTCAGCCATTACGATCATGGCTCTACCCCCTCTCAGGAATTGCAGACTGTCATTCTTGACTCTTCCCTCCCCTTAGGTCTGACAGACTCTACCAATTCCGCTAATTGCGGCCCCTCCTTTTAGACTTGACTAGTCTGCCAGGCAGACTCAGTCTGCGTTATGAGTGCTGTTGGTCTGCTAGTGCTGCAACTGGTTGGAACTCAGAGTAACTCTAGTAGTAGGGGTACTTATCCCATTATCCTCTCCTTTCATAACCCAGTTTATTTCTTTCAGACCTACATCAGAGCTTGCTGGTATGTGGCGTTCCATCCAGTTCTGTTTGGGTCTCTTCCATCTGCTCCATATCTTCCAGTGTTTGGAAGGTTGTGGCATATAGGTGGCTTGCCCCTGCTGCTGCTTGAACACGTCAATGCCTGGCCAGGGCTTGTATGCTGTGTCCGTGTGAACAGCCCGGCACTGTCGCTGCCATCCATTGCGCGTGCTAAGTCGCAGCGAGTGGAAAGAGCCGTGCAGCTGGGCTCTGTGCATCCACCGTCTACGACATCCACGGCCACGGGATAGCCCCGGATGGTAGCTGAGCGGTGCATTCCCTCGCCTATTCCGTGAAGGAGTTCATACCGGCTCACTTGCCCCCGCCCTCCCAACAAAGAAAAGAAAGAGAAAAACAAACGAGAGAGACGAATCTCGAACCTAAAACCAGACCAGATTCACTTCGCTCAAGAAAAACAACAGAACAGCATGCGGTGTGATGACAGCCGACAGCGGATTGCCCCTCGATCTTCTGCTCATCAACGGTGGAACAATGAACAGAACCCGGCTATCAGTCATGATATCTGCTCTACCTCTTCTGTACTACTTGGCTGTGCGCTTGCCCTACGTAGTGGCCCCACAAAAGCCTCCAAAGTCCTTCGGGACATCCGTTAAAATTGGAACGATACAGAGTCACAGACACACAGACACACAGAAAGATTAGCAAGGATGACGCGCATAACTCGAGAAATGGTCCGAAAAAAAGAAAAAGCCTCCAAAATAGTTCTTTAAAAAGAAAAAAAGAAAAAACGGCGACAGCCTTGGGATATCAATATTGATATTGACCGGCCCCGGGCAATTTACTCGTCGAGTTTCATCATCATCTGGATTCGAACTCGGGTTCGTATTCCAACGGTTCAGGGGTGTAGCCACTGAGATAGGCTCCTGGGTTCTCCAGAGTGGTTGAGATGATCACAATAGCGAAACTTACATTGTCCATCCCTTTATGGGTAATGCATGGTGCTGGGGGGGTGGGTAAGACATCACCGTCACCGTACACTCAGGGTTCAAACTGCAGTCAGCGTCTGCTCCCCGATGAGAACACCTCACACTTCTCAAGCAAGACCAGCAAAGCTCGCTCGATCGACGGGCATCCTTCTGCGTGCCACTTTTGGGTAACTTACAGCTGTGGCCAAGGGGGGGAAGGATCGTTCCGTTCCCTCTTTTTTTCTCTTTTCTTTTTTTTTTTGACATGTTGTTTTGCCCCTTCCCACATCGTTAGTTGGGACAAATAGAGGAATCCGATGCATTTGGATGCTCCAAATCGTACACAAAAGCCGAAGAGAGGTTCCGATTTGGACGAAGGTGAGGTCGGTGGAGTGGCCATGGAATGGCGGCTCGAGTCATCGGATGCGGAGATCTTGATAAGCAAGGAGTCCGACACGGAGCAGGACACGTGTACATCCGTGTCCATGCATTAGTCGATTCAAATGAGAAAAGCTACCAACGAGGAGGGAAAGGAGACTGGGAATATGGGAGAGGGGCAGTGGTAAGAAGACGTATACGTAACCGGAGGAAGACAACGGCAGCGGCGATGGCGGCAGCAGCCACGGGGAGGATGGAGGAGGAGGAGGAGGAGGAGGAGCAAAGCAGCAACAGCAACAGCAACAGCAACAGCAACAGCAACAGCAAAAGAAGAAGAAGAAGAAGAAGAGAGTGAGAAGGAGTGTGGAAAAGGAAGCCCGAGGAAGAGAAGGGTGCGAGGAGAAAGAGAGGAGCAAGGGAGTTGAAGCAGGAGAAGGCGTTGATGTAACACACACATATCAATCAAGTCGTCGTCGGTTTTGGAAACTCGGAAAACATAATTCTCTAATACAAGCGATAGAGGACCTGCTAAACCCCTAATTACAGTAGTAACAGCAACAACAACGAGAAGATGAGGGAGGGAGGGAGGGAGGGAGAGAGGGAGGGAGGGACCTATCCCGCCCTCTTCAGCCTCATCCTGTTGGTCCCGCTACGGCAAGGGAACCGGCTCTTCCCTGTCCACCCCGCTCCCCACCGCAAGCCCTCATCTCCCTTTCGATTCCATCCCCTTACTCACCCCAACCCCCCCTACCTGTCGCCCCCTTACCCTACAGTAGCCCCCACGTGTTAATAAATAAAATGATTAATGACTCCAGTAACCGGAGTCGTAACGATCAGTGTCCTCGTCGTCTGATGGACCGTTCTTCCAGAGGTCGGAAATCCGTCTCTCTGCCTCTCCATCGCTCCAAGTGTGACGACTGGGGGGAGGTGCTCTTTTCTTCGACATACCTCTGTAAGATCTACTTTTCAACGATTCCCATCCCCCTCTCCCCCTACCGGTTTTCACATTCCCCCCTCCTAGAAAGTCTACCTCGGGCGAGTAAGGTGGGATCTCCCCTAGTCGGATTGCCCTCTGCTGGTCAGTTATGCTCTTTGCCAGGCGCGTGTAGGGGTTCCCCGGGTCGTAGGCCCTGAACCCTGGTACTTGGTACCCGGCTGCTGACCGTACCTGGTCCTTGTTTGGGTCCAGCCACCTCATGATGGTCCCACCATTCAGCCGAATGGTCCCGGTACTCGCCGATCCTTGGAAGGACAGATGGAGCTTGCGCAGCAGAGCTGTGACGGCCTGGGCGCTCCGGCCGGCAATACGAACTGTCGTGTTCTTCCCTCCCACCACACTGCTCCTGTTCTCTACGGCCAGCTGCAAGGTCACGGTCTTTACACCCCCGGAGTCTAGCCCGGATGTTCGTCTTCTCCTGCAGGATTTGAGCAGAGCGAGCACACAAACCTCAGCCAGATGGGCCGGCATATCAGTCATGTCCACCACGATGGACCCGGTTAAGCAGGAGAACTGAGGGACGAGTCCCATCGCCGCAGCTTCTTCGTACAAAGACACCGCCTTCCGATCATAGAGGCCCAGGCCATCACCTCCTGAGCTTCCCTGCGCGGGTCGATTGCGACGATTGCTCCGCTTGTTGATGCGGTGGGCAGTCGATGTTTCAGGCGTGGATATGGTGGGGAAGCCGTTCAAAGCGTAGTACCTCTGCTGGTCAGCCGGGGTGTCACCCAGCATCCCTTCGCTCAGACCCCATGTCGCACAATAGGGACTGTCGGGGATCTTAACACAGCCCATGAGCATGGACAGCACAGGCTTGGTGGGCGTGACGCCGGCCGCCAAGGTCTCCCTGTACACAGCGAGCGATCGTGCCGCCCACTGTTGATGAGCTGGCTTCTCCGACGCGTCCCAAGACGTCTGCCCCAGCGAAAACGTGCCGGACTTGGGCGGAGGCGCGCCTTTCCTGATCTGCATGAGCGTCAGGCTGATCAGATCCGCGCAGGCGGAGAGGAAAGGGCGGATACCCTCCGATCGTGCTGCGGCGTACAGGGCAAAGGCGCGATCCGCCTCTCCTTGCCGGGCACAGGCGGAGAGCAGCAAGTCGTACGTGATCTGGTTAGGCTGGACACCACTTGCCCTCATCTCCTCCAGGGTGGCGACCGCCATATCCAAGTTGCCGGCGGTCCCGTGAAGCTTGATGAGAGAGTTGAAGGTGGAGGTGGAACAGGTCACCCCATCAGCCTTCAGCTTGGCGTAGAGCGCGAGCCCGCGCTCGCGCCCAACCTCCCCCCCCTCCCCGCCCTCCCCCCGGGCCGCCCTTGCGCAAACGCCCATCAGCGCGCTGTTGACGACGGCGTCGGCCTGGAGACCCATTCGCTGCATGTCCTCGAGAAATCCGAATGCGACGTCGAGCTCGCCGGCGTGCCCAGCCACGTCGATCAGGGCGCTGAAGAAGACCTGGTCGGGACGGACCCCGGCCCTCTTCATGTCGTTGTAAATGGACAGCGCCTGGCGAAGATCCCCGCTCGCGCTGCATGCATGCACCGCGGTCGTGAACGCGCGACACGTGGCGCGCATGCGCTCCCCCCCCTGCCTCATCCATTTGTAGACTTGCAGGGCCCGCTGCAAATCCCCCACTCGCGCGCAGGCGTCCATCAACGTCCCCAGGGTGACCGCATTCGCCTCGATTCCCGCCACCTTCATGTCCTCGTGCACTTCGAAGGCGCGGTCCACAGCGCCCGCTCGACTGCACGCGTTTATCAACGTGTTGAAGACCACACGGTCAGGGTTCAAACCCTTGGTCTGTATGATTCCATACACGCCGAACGCCTTGGTCATCTGTCCCGCCCGCGCGCACCCGTCTATCAACGCTCCATACGTCTTCACATTGGGATCCAGACCTGCCCCCTCCATCTCGTGGTAAATCTTGAAGGCCAGCTCCAGTCGGCCTGCCTTGGCACACGTGCTGATCAGAGCGGTATACAGAATGCAATCGGGACGGTGCTCGGCCCGTACAGCGTCTGCAAACACTTTGAGAGCGTTGTCCACGTCTGCGGCCGCTGCGCACACCGACAAGGCCAGGCTGAAAACTTGCAAAGGCGGCTTTTTGAGCAGCCTCACGAATCGGAGAGCCTCGGAGACGGCCTTCTTCTTCTTGCACTCCAGTAAGAATGCCTTGTGTGATACCTTCCGGTTGCCACCCTGCACGCTGATGTTGGTGAAGACCACGCTGTCCGGTGCCTCGCGTCTTATCTCTTCTAGAACCGCCACGGCCTCCGTCAGCCTGCCTTTCTTCCTGAGTCTGTTGTAGTCTTCCAATTTCTCCTCCTCATCATACACCACACCCACTGTCGCCTCCATACCCCGACCCGACTGCCGAGCGTCGACCGACCACACTCGATGCTCAACCAGAGTCGAGGCAACTACTACTCCTCGGGCGAGAGACGCTGAATCCGGCATTGACGATTGAGACGAAGACGGCAAAGCAGGACCGGAGTACGCGTCAGAGGAGGAGGAGGAGGAGGAGGTCGGCACTCCTGCATCATCGTCATCCTTTGTGTTAATCACTGGTGCATCGATTTCCGCATCCATGACCTTGCTGCTGCTGCTGCTGCTGCTGGTCACCTCCATCATCGGCAGCTCATTACCTGCTGTCCGGGTCCGGATTCGGGTTCCGGTTGGGGTCCGGGTTGCCTGCTTAGCCCTTCCCTCCTCTTGCACGTGGCCATCGTCGGAATCATTGGCGGTTCGCAAAGTTGTCGTCTTCCCATTCTTCTCCTGCTTCTGGCGGCCATCAACACGATAGCTTTGAGTTCCCTCTTCTCTCGCGGTGCTAGTCCCCTCCCTTTCCCCTTCCCCTTCCTCCGCCCTGTGCCCTCTTCTTCCGGCTTGTCTTTCTTCCTCTTCCCCTAGCTCTTCCTTTAACTCTCCCTCCCTCGACCCGCTAACCCACCTACCCTCTTCGTCCAAATGAGAGGACCTCTGCTCCTCCGCTGTGGCTCGCGATCCGGCATCCGGCAGTGACACGCTGGCGCTACGAGTCATATTCCCTCTCTGGCCCCGTGCCCCCTCCTCCTCGCCTCTCCTCGCACTGCTGCTTAATTCCCCGGAGTCGTCCGCATTCTCTAAGATTGATCCAACCCCACTATCTAATATGTGATCAGCGACCGGTCGGCCGGTGGTTGAGGTGCCGCTGCTGAACTCGGATGAAGTCGTATCCTCCTCCTCCTCAGCCATTACTCGCCCGACACCATGTTCATCACGACTGACGTCAACTTGAAAGCCATTAACGACAACTCTCTTGCCGTTTACCGCTACCGGTTGGTTAAGGGGCCTATCGTTGGGCGACATTATGCCGTCGTAATGTTCAGCCAGGCCTCCATTCGGCGAGTGCCAATTCGAGCCTTCAATAGCATGGCCTTGGCCTTGGCCTTGGCCAGCAACGTGGCCTTGGTCAGCAAAGTCAGAGTGAGAGGGAGAGGAGGACCTGGACGTGGACGGAGAAGAGAGTTGGGAGGAGAAGAGGGAGAGGGAGGAAGGTGAAGAACTGGCCGTTTCCTCCTCCTCGCCGTTGCCTTCAGCTTCGTCCTCCTGTTCCTCCTGCTGGGGAAAGTCGAAGTCAACGCCCTTCCCCGCATGCACACCATCCGCTGCTGGATTGCTTACAGCCCCATCACTTGGGCTTGGGGTGGTCCCCTCTCCCTCAAGCTCACTGATCCAGGCTTCTAGAAGGACCGGTCGCCCGTCCCCGACGAAGCTCGCTAGCGTTCCTTGGACGGCTACATGCAGATCTGTTGCCGCGTCGACAGTATGGGTGACCACGTGAGTGCGAACCTCTCCTGCCGCGTCCACAAGGGAAAGATCCTGCGCCGAGTTCTGTCCCAGCGTCAGCCACGTGGCGCACAGTGGCGACGAGCACGTGTCTCCTCCCTCTGCAACTGCCACGTAGGCCGCAGAAACCGTCGGTTCCGTAGAAAGGGACCCAACCGTCGCACTGTGATGATGATGTGACGACGATGACGACGAGTCCATGTTAGCTGAGAGCGCAAGCACCTCTGTTCTCTTTCCCGCCATAGCTCGTTCTTCCCGCCCATCTACTTTGTCAGTAATCCTGTTTAGGACGTTGGCATTGGCATTCCCGCCTGCAACTGCGGACGAAGCGGCCAGCATGTGTGTGGAAGGTGCTACGGAGGGGGTAGAGGTAGTGGGTTCTGAGTGCCCCTTGCCCGTACGTGCGAAGTACAGCCAGCAGACTGGCACCGCAACGGCCGCGGCGACGGCCATAGCTGCGACCTCGGGACCGGATGGGAGGGCAGAAGCGGTCGTGGTAAGGGACTTCATCTTCTCCCCGCCTCTGTTGCATGGAGAAGAATGATATGGACGAAGAACGAGGCCATGGCAGAAACCAACTTGGTCTTTACGCCGATTGCCGAAACCAGTAGTTGGGAGAGAGCTGTTACCAACGCCCTGTTGTATCTTCATTCCTGTGGCAGATGAACAGGAGGGGGAGGAGGTTGTGATGGGTGTCGTCGCACTCGCAGCCAGACATCCTCCTCCACGGGATAATGGCGATGCCGTTGCCGTTCCCCTGTGCAGTACCACCCTCAAACCCGCTGTCACGTCCATCTCTCTCTGTCACACAACTGGTCCGATTCCCACCCCTCTCTGCACACACACACACACACACACACACACACACACACACACACACACACACACACAGAATGTGTGTGTGTGGGTGTGTGAGAGAGAG
>BFEA01000077.1:344971-366947 GCA_003427395.1 Chara braunii | reverse complement strand
TGCGCCGGTGGGTACCCCACCCGACGCGGCGCATATACGGCCGCGTCGTTTTTCTCAAGTAGGGCGAGGTACTGGTGGTTTAAATATGAAACATCAATATGACTTTCTTTTTTTTTTTCCTACCTTGGCTCCCCTATAGATTTTTTGTTTTTCAAGTAACTCAAACATCATTGAAAGCTAGGTAGCATGGGTTATCTGGCCGGATAATCTGGTCGGATTATCTGGCCGGATGATCGGGGGGAAGGATCGTCCGAAAATCCGGATGATTAAAAAAAAGGCCTAAAAAAAAAAAAAAGTGATATTGCGCCTCCAAAATACAATAAAACTACGTTCGTATTTAATGAAAAGCTTGATAGGGCCTGGAAGGGTTCAAAGGGGATAAGATAGGGAATAAAGGGGTTTAGAGGGGGAACGCATAATTCATTCTATAATTTTTTTTATCTAAATATTATTTTCTTGTTCTGTTTTATTTTTTATCTTCAAATCTGTTAAGTAATCAAAGATGGCCTCAAGCCAAAAGTTGTTCATATCATTGATATGAACAACATATTTTGTTTCCAGATTTTTTTGATTTTTTTTTTTCGGTAAAAAAAAAATATTTTGCGCAGGGCCGGATTTTCCGTCACCGGAATTAATCCGAAAATTTCATCCGGATTGAAAAAATTTCGGATAAAATTGGTCTGCCGGATATCCGGATTTGCTACTTAGATTGAAAGGCATTCATCATGGAAGTGAGCACTCCGAGATCATGGTCTTACCCATGGATGTATTTATATAAAAAAAAATAAAAAAATTGCAGATTTTCCAACTTCACCCATGTCCACTGTCAGGACTCTGCGTGCGTACACCAGCAAGCCACGCCACTGTTTCTGCGACTCGTGCCTGCCAGTTTGCCGCTAACCCACTCAGGGGCTTCACAACTTCACAGTTTGTCTGCCTGCTGCCCCAAGGCCGTTCCCCCCCCCAATGACATTGAATGACACTCCAGAATCTCACTTGTAGTCCCCACGGAACCGTGACAAACTCCAACATCTTGCCACCGCCCTGGAACAACCTTCTGCATGTCTTCAGAAAAATGAATGCACAGAGTTTTCATTTGGTCCAGATACATTGAGATTATTTTGTTGAACATTCATCAAGCATGGAAAAACCTCAAAGAATCTTTGAAGACTATGCCTGACGACATGAAGAAAAGGCAACAAATACTTAAGTTCGAGCTGGAATTGTTGGACCTGTCGCTCAACCTGACGACGCTTGATGACAACCAAAACCTCCACTGGAAACAATAGAGGTGAGACGAAACCGTCTGGACAAGACGGATCCTCCCACCTACCTGCAGATCCTCCCAAACAGAGCTGGCCAGACTCCACCCCCCCCACATCCGCTCACGATCTCCCACAGTATCCCCCACTCCCAACTCAAGCCCCGCCACCCCTCCCCTCCCCACCCCCCTATAACCCTCAGTCATCCCCCCCAACGCGAAACCCTGGACCAGTCACCACACAACTCACACTTCGCTCCATGGGAGCTGGATGCTCCGCCCCTCCCTACTGATAAACCCCCTCCCGTCCCCCCCCCACCGACGAGCCTCGACATGACCCCTCACACGCCCCCCTACCCCGCTCTCTGCCACCGATTACGTCTCCCCTACTCCCCACCAACMCCCCCCCGCCCACCCCGTTGCCACCACCCCCATGGCCCCCCACGCCCCCCACTTTCACCCCCTCCCCCCTCACTGGTTGGACTACAATGGCGGATTCAGCCGGAACTACAAGGTCGAGCCTTGGCCAGACGCTCGACCCAGATCGTCATGATGACCTCGAATACAAAAGGCGGAGCCAAGTGACGGATCGGGATGATCTTGAGATGAACATCCATTGTCACTCATATTGATTGGAAAATAGGCGACCAGAGTGACAATCTGTAAACAAATAATGGAGGCTTGACAGAAAGATACGAAGTAGGAACTGACAGAGAAAAGCGAGTCGTAAGGGCGAGGTAGGGTGAACCCCGAATACGACAGTGGGTGATTCTAGGGCTGAGGGTGGGCCACAACCGCAAAAAACAAATGTATGATCTACAAGAAATGTGATGGGTTTTCAAAGGGCAATGTAGTATATGTATGGTGGTAGGCTTGACGTAGGTTGTCATGTATCATGTAGACAAGCAGCTCAGGCTATTGAGTAGTGCTGCCTACCGAATTTCACTTTCGCAGACGAGGCCTTTCAATTGGCTGACTGCCATCGCAACTGCATATTATCTGTTTAAAGTCTAAACAAACAATCTTAACGTTTAGGGGCGCTGGTCCTGCTTTCCAGCAAGTGCTGCTCCCCACCAATAGATGGAGCCTCCCGGGAAGTGCTAGTGGTATCTACTCCTACCAGCACCCCTAGCATCCACTTGGGTTGTTTGTGCAAAAAAAAAAAAAGAAAAAAAAAAAGGATTATTTTGTTGAAGTTCCTTCCGTTCCCAGTCTTGCATATTTTTCATTCAGGCCCGCATAGGCAGCGACGCAATTCGAACGGTCAGGTGGAAAATATAAGCGTATATACTCCGGTCCTAAACTCATACATATGTAGAATATTATAGATACATATACATACACACACACACACATAGATATATATTGGCATGGGGCTTGCACGGTTGACCCGACAAATTCCACAGCCAGCTGTGGCCCGCAGCCGGGCCATGCCACCACCTGGTTGAACCCCAGTTGCACCTGCATGTCTCAAATCTACCCTTGGACCAGGCCTGTTGAGTGCAGCTCGACCGGGTGGGTTGCAGCCACGGCCACCTAATTGCAGGCACTGGAGTAAGGTAGAGTAGAGTAGAGTAGAGTCCAATCGAGTGGAGTTGAGTAGAGTTGAGTATAGTAGAGTAGAGTAAAGTAGTGTAGAGTAGAGTAGAGTAAACTACAGTAAAGTAGTGTAGAGTAAATAAGAATATCATAGCACAAAGTACAGTATAGTAGAGTTCAAAGGAGTAGAGAAAAGTATAATAGAGTAGAGATGAGTAAAGTAGATTAGAGTACAATAGAGTTGTGTAGCATCATGTTCGGTGTACTGGAATCGACCGACAAAAGGTCACACAATTTGCTGCCAGAATCAAACGTTGTAAGCCTCCTGAAGTTTATGAGTGGAGTAGGTTAGATTACAATAGAGCTGTGTGGCATCGTGTTCGGGTTCGGTGACCAAGCCCGAACGTTCGGGACCGAACGCGAACGAGCGCCAAAACTTTCCGAACGCGAACATAAAAATATTAAAAAAAAAAAAAAAAAGTTTCGTCACAAAATCTGAAAAAAAAAAATGTTATGTAAAATAATAACACAAACAACTTTTGCCTTCGTGGTATGGTCAAATTCGTAACCAAACTCGAGTTAAAAATAAAAAAATAAAAAAATAAAAAGACTTTTTTTTTTTTTTTTTTTTTTTAAATATGTTCGGCCGAACACGTTCGGGTGGCGTTCGGCAGAACACCCAAACATGTTCGGACGTTCGGAAAGGCTCCGAAAATGTTCGGCACAACAATAGAGTAAAGCGAAGCAAAGTAGAGTAGAGTAGCTTAAAAGTAGCGAAGCATAGTGTATAGTAGAGTCGGATCGAGCCGCGTTACGTCGAGTTGAGTAGAGTGGAGAGTAAAGTAGAGAAGAGTGGAGTGAAGTGAAGTGGAGTGATGTGAAGTGGAGTGGAGTGGAGAGGAGTGGAGGAGAGTGGAGTGGAGGAGATTAAAGTGGAAGGAAGAGAATCATAGGGAAGGGAAGCGTAGGGAAGAGAAGAGTAGTGAATAGTACAGTAGAGAAGAGTACGGAAGCATAGAGCAGGGAATAACAAAATAGGGAAGAGCACAATAGGGAACAACAAAGGAGGGAACATCGGAGTAGGAAAGAAAAAAGAAGAGTAGAGCAGAGTAGAGCAGAGCAAAGAAGTGTAGAGCAAAATAAAGAAAAATAGAGAGAAGAGTAGACTAGAGTAGAGTAGAGTAGAGTAGCGTAGAGTAGAGTAGAGCAGAGTAGAGTAGAGTAGAGTAGAGTAGAGTAGAGTAGAGTAGAGTAGAGTAGAGTAGAGCAAAGTAGCAAAAACTAGAGTAGCGCAAATTAAAGTAGAGTAGAGTAGAGTAGAGTAGAGTAGAGTAGAGTAGAGTAGAGTAGTGTAGAGTAGTGTAGTGTAGAGTATTGTAGTGTAGAGTACCTTAGAGTAGAGTAGCGTAGATAATAGAATCGTAAAGTACAGTATCATAGAGTAGAATACGTTCTCATACTGCGTTATGGGCTGAATTGTGGGCTGAAGGTTGGGTTGGACCTTTCGGGAGTAAACAAGCAAAAAACATTCGGGCCTAAATCTTGGGCATTTGTCTCGGCTTGTGTTCTAGACCTAAATCTTGCCCAAGGCCTGAGCGTGTAAATTTTCAAAAAAAAATAAACAAACTATGCGTTTGAGCCTGGGTCTGGGTTTGAGCCTTGCACCCGAATTCGATCTGCGCTTGGGCCTTGGCCTCGAGATTTATAAGAAGTAAAAAAAAAAAAAAAAAAGTCTAGGTCTAGGCCATAAAATTTTTAGGAAGTTAAAAGGGCACTGGGTTTGGCTGACTGGGCCGACGGTACCAGGAGAGGTCTGGATTTGTCCAATTGATATCGGAGTCTTATAACTGCTAGGACTTTCATAGTTTTTTTATTTTTTATTTTTTCAGGTAGTACTGTATTTGATTTCTTTACTCGGTCTCTTCGTACTCAATTGTTCTTTCTATATTTAGTCACTCACTACACATTTGGAGTCACCTTTGTCGTAACTTGATCCTTGACGATTTCAGGTCTGACCAGCGGATGAAACTATAGTAAGGTCCACGTCGGTGTCTGACATGGTTTCTACAACTACAAGCACAATGTCCGTTTTGGTTTGAGCTTTATGGCTTCGTTTTCATTGCTTAATCATTAAACCACCACTACTTGGTCCAACTTTAGGCCGCGGGAAAAATAGTGTACAAACGTTTATAGGCTGATGAATTTAGACTCTCCTGTAGTGACCAATACATTTCCTAAAATCTTGGCTCGTTTACGAACTTGACTTTAGAAAGTACTGGTAGTTTAAGCCATCAATCGTGCTTCGAGGGTATCCATGTGTCATTGTGTCGGTGCTTGGTTGTTTATGTGCTGATGTCATGATGTACTCTCTCTGCTCCTATGATTGTCTGGTCGTGTGGTCTTCATAATGGTTGTTTTTGATCCCACTTTTTTTTTTTTTTTTTTTAATGAACTGCCCGAGGTCGTGCTTGGGGTGCTGATAGGAGCAGACACCGTTAGCATACCCGAGTAGGTTCCATCTATTGGTGGGGTGCAGCACCTGTTGGAAACCGGGTTCAGCATCCCTGAATAGTTTGGGTTACTGGAGTTGTTGCTTTGATAAATCTGACGGTAAGCTACAAAGTGTTTCTGCAGAGATTCACAGATCGACATAGAGGATTACACCAGAACAACTAATTAAAATTGATTGCCTACATGTCTGTATAGTGTAGGGGATGCTAATCACAGGTCTCCCAATCACTCTCTCGGGTCCTGATGGCTAAGGGATGAAATGCCCCTCTCCCTTTATGTCACCTGTTGCCTTTTTGACCGAGTTTTAGGGTCTGGTGACCTTATCTATGATTGAACCTACACTCGACCAATTCTCAGCACATGCAGGCAAGCACACCCCTCGTTCCCCTACCTCCACCCTCAGGAACCCAATGTAGTGATGTGCGTTTTGTGTTGGTTGTGTGTCGTTGTATGCCTTCGAGGCCCATTCCCGTCGGTCAGATACCCTATGTTTTGCTTCAGCCCCTGACAGAGTATCTGTTCTTTTACACCTTATCCCCTCTCGCGGATCCGCGGAGTCCCACTATCAGTGTCCACACCCCAACTGTGTTCCCCCTTTTCGTATAAGACTAAGGTTTATAGTTGTCTTCTCGGTTGGCTCGAGTGTCGAGAGTAGTTGCTTGCGACTGTGTTCCCCCTTTTCGTATAAGACTAAGGTTTATAGCTGTCTTCTCGGTTGGCTCGAGTGTCGAGAGCAGTTGCTTGTGACTCTTCTCCGCATAGCTTCAATCTCCTTTTGTCTTTCACCCTTCTTCGTCCTGCAAATGTTCCAAGTCGGGCCGGGAAGGGCTTAATCAAGGAAGGGCAGGGGATCTCGTGCTGCATTGGGGATGGGTGAGGGGAGATCAAGGGATTAAAGGCGACCCGATTAGGAGGGGTTGGGAGGGGTCGGGCTATGCCAGGCCTGGTTTGATAGACTTCGGTATTCACCATGATAAAGTTTTGTTCTTGGTAGGGGACCCGGAAGTGTGAGAGGTGTAATCGCTACCAGGAAGGTTCGGTAGTTGTCCAATGTTTCCATAAGGCTGTTGCAACCATCCTAACAAAACTAAGATAATTTTTTTAGAAATAAAAAAGAGGCTTGAGCCTGTGCATTTTCGAAAAATAAAAAAGAAGGTTAGTGCCTAAAAGAGGGTCTTGCGCCTGAATCTTGGGTTTGAACTTCGACATCGAGGTTTCTAAAAAGTTGACAAAAAAAGGGCATGAGCCTGAATCTTGGACCTAGGGCTAGGCGTGGGTATGAGCCCGTGTCCTAAACCTGAATCTGACCCAGGGTTAAGGCCTTGGGTATTACAGAGAGGCGGACTGAATCTGGGCCCAAGGCTAAGGATGGGCCTGGACCTTTCGGGGAAAAAGACAATTAAAACAGGTCTTGGCCTAACTCTTGGGCGTGGACCTCGGCCAGTGTCCTGAGTGTGAATCTTGCCTAGGGCCCGGGCCAGTGTATTATAGGCCGCGGGAAAAAAATAGTGTGCAGGCCTTTCAAGGCTGGCGAATTTGGACGCTCCTGTAATGACCAGTGCATTTCATAAAATCTTGACTCGTTTACGGTTACGACTTTAGGAAGTACTGATGGTTTAAGCCATCAGTCGTGTTTCGGGGATATCCACGTGTCCGTGCTTGATTGTTTGCGTGTTTATGTCATTATGTACCCTATCCAATCCTATAATTGTCTGGTCGTGCGGTCTTCATAATGGTTGTTCTTTATCCCACTTTTTTTTTTTTTTTTTTTTTTTTTTTTTTTTTAATGAACTACCCGAGGTCGTGCTTGGGGTGCTGATAGGAGCAGGCACCGCTTGCATACCCGGGTAGGCTCCATCTATTGGTGGACAGTTTGGGGTGCTTATCCGGGTAAGCTCTATCTATTGGTGGACAATTTTAATGAACTGCCCGAGGTCGTGCTTGGGGTGCTGATATGAGCAGGCACCGCTAGCATCCCACTCTGACCTATGTGTATGCTATTCAATTGCTCGATAGTTTGGTAAATGCTTGACACTATCTTGCATGAGGTTATTGCAACTATCCTAGCAACATTGAGACACTTTCTTGAGGAAAAACAAAGCGGTCTGAGTCCGTGCATTTCCGAAGAAAAAAAAGAAGATTGGGGCCTAAAACGGGGCCTTGCGCCAAAATCTTGGGCTTGGGCCTCGGCATCGAGGTTTCCACAAAGTTAACAAAAAAAAGAAGCATGGGCCTGAATCTTGGAGCTAGGGCTAGGCGTGGGTATGAGCCTGTATCTTGGACCTGAATCTGGCCCATGGTCAAGGCCTTCGGTATTACAGAGAGGCATGCTGAATCCTGGGCCCAAAGCTCGGAGTGGGGCTGAGCCTTTCGGGGAAAAAAACAAATAAAATATGTCTTAGCCTAACTCTTGGGCGTGGACCTCGGCCAATGTCCTGAGCGTGAATCTTGCCTAGGGCTCGATGTCGAGCTCATCGGTCCTTCGCAGGGCGGAACCCTCCTGGCCGCGTCACGCAGGAGTTGGTCTACTCGTGATTTACAACTTGAAGGAACTTCCACACACCGCTCTGGCCGAGTGCGCCAGCCATACCTCTCGCGGACCCCTACGATAGGATAGGGCCAACTCGAGATACAACTTACCTCCACCTGCGGATGTTGTCACCTCCCTTCGGTGAGCGTATCCCCGTCGAGCTACCAGTCTACAGTATGAAAGTTAATCAATTGCAATCGCAAAGGTGGACCAGCCGAGGGCGTTTCTCGTTCGTTGTAGCATAGGGGGTACGCGCGGTCTTACGTCTCTATCGGACCCGTACGCGAACCAACGCACTGGGGGGCTGAAGTCCCAAGCGCGACTCGTCGTCGGTCGACTAGGACGCATTCCACATACCACGCGTTACACAAAAATTAAAACATAAAAGTAAAACATACACACATGGAACGACATATAACAAAACAACACAACACAATCTTAGTCTTTTAGTGACCATCCCATAACCTTCCGACGCGGAAATCAGATAGGCGACGCGCGTGAGACTTAGTATAAAACCACGCGAACGCAGAGTCTTCCCATACCGACTAGCAATGCATAAATATGCAAACAGTCGCAGTGATGGCGTACTATGTACTGCTCATAATCAAGCTGTCCCTCGTGGAGCTGAGTACCGCTTATGACACTCAAGTATCAATCTCGACGTATCGTGAAGGTCGAGCCCTTCACAATATTGCACGGCTGAAGGAATAACCGTTTAGCCCCTACGGCACCTTCGGCCCTTAAGCAGAGTGTCCCGGTGGGCAGGGCAAATAGGTTTTGCACAGGGGGTGATCCCTTCCGCGAGGAGTCTAGGACCTGGGATGTCCTGAACAAGGACCTCGAATCCAGGCTCAGGACCAACGTCCGACCAATAAACTTTAAGAAGCAGAAAACGGTAAAAGAGGGGAGTCTCCTTCCCTCTCTCAATCTCAGCCTCAATTAAACCCTTAAGCGTGGGCACTATAGGCCACGCGAACACTCAAGCATAACTATGTATATATATTTAAGTAAGGACTATATAAAAATAAACACTTCTCACAGTCAAAGTGAGGCTCCTCTCAGCCATATGTATGTATGTAATGCAAATAGTCAAATCCAAGTCTGAACAAAAAACGTACCTGCAATGACATCACTGAATTAACCAAAAGTCCACACACTGCACGGGGTCAACTTCAACCATTCTCTATACTCATACCCCTTGCTTTAGCCATGCAAACCTGAGCCTTTGTCCAACCTTTCAAAATAAATGCTCGGTACCTTCGTTAAATTACAATTCAATAAAAGTCCGAGTGAAAACCTTAATAAAACAATAAAACCACCAGGGCTGAAGCGTTTTAGGTAAGGTAACGAGAATGGACTGGAGTTGAGTCGTAGACAGACGAATCGCTAACTGACCTGTTATCAATGATAACGAAAAATGATCCTTGTGAGATTAAGTTGAATCTGACCCAAATCCTGAATCAAACGTCCAAAGAAAGTCTGTACCATAAGACATGTCAATGACCAAACTAAGTCATCAGTGTATGGGGAATAAATCTCCATAACACATTTTTACTCAAAGCTACCTGCCAACTAAGTCTAAGTCTACCCCTAAACCAGTGTCCAAAAAAAAGGTAGACCTTTGGCAGAATCACCCCCATACAAAGTGGATTGTCAGTATCGCCACTTGTCAAAATATAATCTGTCTCCTCTAGATTAAGAAAAATTCGGCAGCGTTTCCTATAGGAAAAATGCTTTTTCATAGTTTATACTAGCTTAAATATGAATAATAAAATAATTATCAAGTCTAGAAAGTCAAATTTTATCTAACCCCCTGAATTAGTAAAAATTTGTGCAGCATCTCCTTTAGAAAGGTAGACTTCCCAAATTTGTACTAAGTCGGATATTAACTGAAACATAAGACTTAAGTTTCATCCACACAAAAGTTAACTAACTCCTTAAATTTGTAAAAAATTCGGCAGCGCTTCCCGTAGAGAAAGTAGCTTTCTAAAATTTATACAAAGTTAAATTCATGATCAAAGTAATAAGTTACTAATAACTTTGACACCTCAAGGTCAAATTTTGTCTAACTCTCTGAATTAGTAGTAAAAATTTGGGCAGTATTTCCTTTAGAAAATGAGACTTTCCATATTTTTACTAAGCCATATATAAAATTTAGACAAGCTGGACTTTGAAAGGTCAAAATCTGACTAACTACTTGGTTTTGTAAAAAATTCGGCAGCGCTTCCCATAAAGAAAGTAACTTACCAAAATTTATACAAGACCAAGTATAACAAAAGATCCCTGAAAATGCAAAAATTGACATAAGTAAAAAAACTTAGCTAAAAAAATGCAGGAATTGATCTAATTCCTATGCTCTAGCACGTGGCGAGCAACTAAAACAAGTACCTATCAAACTGAAACTCATACTAAATAGTGATTTCACTCAATTACATGCAAGGCCAAATCACATTGGTAAGTACTCTCACCACTCCCCAAGTCAACTCCTCATAGATTATTTCGTGAAACCTTCAGATGATTTATCCCTTATACCCAACTTACATATGACATGGTGTCAAACCATTCAACTTAGAAACAATGTCTATCATGCCTTAAGATATACACGAACAAATTGCATAACTACTTTTCTCTTCTTTGGGCATATGACTAGACCATTCAACTTAGAAACAATATCTAGTCGCCTTGAACTGTTTAATATCAAAGATTTCATAATTTATGACTTTGTTCTAAAAACTAAATGAAAATATGGGAAGAGGACTGAGTCATTCAGCTTAGAAACAATGCTAAACTTGCCCAGATTACTTCCAATTATATTTTGTGGCTTTCTTTCTCTTCTTGGTGGTATGGCTTAGGGTTGGACTATTCAACTTAGAAACAATGTTTAACTGCCAGTTCACATGCAAATATAAATAAGGTATTTTCTGTTATACTGAGTTGAATACTTATGTGCGTGGCTTTAGGCTAAACCATTCTGCTAAGAAAAAATGCTTAACCTTATGTCAGAAATCCTCCCTCAGAAATAAAACAAGAGGCCGAACCATTCAGCTTAGAAACAATGTTCAGCCTATCATCAAATCATTCAAAGCATGAAGTTGAATCTCTTAGTCGAACTTCTGTCAGAAATCCCAAAAGAAGCATACAGACCAAACCATTCACTTAGAAACAATGCTTGGTCTCAAAGATCAGCCAAGCAAAACCACATAAATAAACACAACAACCAAATCATTCAACTTAGAAACAATGTCTGACCTTTAAAAAAACAGTTTAATAATCATAGCCTTGGACCATTCAGCTTTAGAAACAATGCCCGGTCCTTGGTTGACCTGGTGAAACGCATGCAAACTGTTTTCCTCCCATCTTCCCCCAGTTCATCCCTTAATCTTCTTTCAGGCAAAATAAATAAGAAACTTAAGCTTCACTCTCACACATTCTTTTCATTCAGTATGATTAGATTCATGAAAAAAAAGCAAAAGTCATAGCGGAACGCATGCATACAACAGTCAAACTAGGGAGAGATAGTCAAACATGGGTATAGTGGCGTCATACAAACAGAAAGATGGTATACCTGATAGTTTCATGCCTTTAGAACCTTACCGAGGTTCCGGCAGAGCTCCCGCAATCGGTCAGTGGACTCCCCACAGAGCCTTGATGCGGTTCTACGGGTTACAATCTCGCATGCCGCCTTCCTTTCAGAACAGGACTAGACTTAGAGTAAGAAGGGTAGAAAAAAAAGGTTTCCGACGCTCGAGATAAAAGAGAGGGACTGACTCAGCTCTCAGGAGAGGGCCTTGTTGCCTTGACACGCCTGAGGGCCCCGCAATGATGGCCAAGACACACTGCAGCCTGGTCAACTGAAGTCAAACTACCCCTGGCAACTTTCTGTCTGCCCCTCCAGTTCGCAGCAGTACCCCCCTTCAACATGCTCAGTCCTTTTCGTAGCTCGTGGTCCAAAGTATATTGGCCACATGCAAGTCTGCCTTTCGCGGATGGCCTGTTACTGCATAGGCTGGTTAGACAAGAGGCGTACCGGCTCGTAGGCTGTCCTCCAGTCCCCGCAACCCGCTTCCTACTACTCCTCTTGTTGAGGTGAGCGGCGTACCAACCAGCAAGTGAGCTCCTAGGCCCGCAATTCGCCAACTGCCACAATGAGTCGTGTTCTGGTCAGACAGGCGAGTCTTCGGGCCTACTGTTGCCCCCTCGTTCCTTCACTACAACAGGATGAGCACAACCTCGGCCAATAGAAAGTCTTCAGCTCAGGCCAAACGGGGTTAACAGCGCATCGCCCCACTGGTGAGCCTCTAGTCTCTGCAACCTGCTCCCCACTCCCTCTATCCATAACCAACAATGAGTGGACGATTAACAAGTAAGTCTCTACCCTCGCGCCTAGCCTCACGTCCCTCCCATCCACGAGGAGGGATAAAAAGTGACATGGAAACATACTCTAACCTCCAATCCGAAGATCCGGAATATGCTGGCAACGATGAGCGCTTCGAAGGAGATGATCCCGAAGCAGTCACAACAACCATCCAACCACCCACTGGGGCGAGAACTAAGTGTAGCACCGCTATGAGTCCCTACAACCGCAGCTCGACTCAGATGCCATGGAGACGATTATGATGATCGTGGTGATAAGCCAGAATCCCCCCCGGAGGCGGTCATGCGCGGCTTAGGCCGCGACCCCTCGACCATGGCCTCAGTCCGCGGTCATGAGAAAAAAAAAAAAAAAAAAAAAAACGAATTCAAAAAATTCTTCAAAAAAAAAATGTTATGCACAAAAATATGTTGAACAACTTTTGCCTTGTGGTCATATCCGAAAATTTTACTGAATTTAAAATAAAAAAACACATAAGTCTTATAGTTTTTTATTGGGAAAAAAAACAGCTTTTGCCTAAGGAAAACTAGTTTTTGAACTTTTGAAATTCAAAGACGAAGTCCAAAAATAAAATAAAAAATTGCGCAATTTAGATCTCGAAAAGATCTACAACCCTATATTTTTTTATTTTTTTTTTTAGACGTTTTTGAAGTCTAAACAAATTCATGAAAGTCGCGGCCTCACTCAACCGTGGTCGGAGACGAGGTGGCCGTGATCATAACCGCCCTCTGAGTTTGACCAGCCGCCGGTGATACATACGCCCCATTATTTTTTCTCAACGTGCAAAATAAGAATGCACTTCTTGCTAGAGTTCGGCCAGATGCGTCCTTGCAATAAGCCTCCTTCCCTCTCACGTGCTTGCTCTTGGTACCTTCTTCGCCCTATCCCCTTCACGCCTTACATTCGCCTTTGTCGCGAATCGAACCTATCTAACGTACAAAAAAGGGAATGAATCCTCTTTTAGATCGTGGGTAAATACACCGTCCATCCAGGAAACTTTACTACCGGCGCAGTCCATTATCCTCGAAGCATCGAAACTAGCAACCCACAGTTTTAGCTAAGCCTTCCATTTAACTCGCAACAAGCAGAAACCCCTGATTAACAAGTTTTTGCGATTGATTCCTCCGAGAAACGAGTGCGATGTGCACTCTTTATTCCTACTCTCCCTCTCTCTCCATAACATGCGGCTTTTTACTCATATAGTCGCAAAACTACTCAGTACCTTGCAAATCCAGCTGTGAATTCGGAGTCGCAAGCCCCGAGAACCCCCAATTTGCATTTCTCCTCGATCGATTTCGTTAGGAATCGGACGAGTTAGACAATCCCTGTTGTGGCTATTTTCACTATCGCCATCTCTCTGTGCGCTTCTTTTCTCCACTAACTTCCTTTTCAGTGTTTCACTAACTTTCATATTAATCTAACTCCAAATTTGAGTTCGTCTCACCATAAAACCTCTACCTCACTTCTTCCTCCACCCAAATCCGTCAGCAATCGTGTGTGCTACCCTCAGGCTCTTCTACTGCGCCCTGCTCAGCTTCTCACCATCGTCGTTCTTCTCGTCGTATCCTCTTCGTTGCACGTACTTAGCACAACCCCGGTCTGGGTTCGCTCGTCTTTGCCCCGTTGACGTCGGCCTGTTTTACCTCTCACAGCGTTGTCCCTTGTTGAGCGTACAACGAAAATCATAACAAAAAAAGTTGCTTCGACCCTCCCTCGGTTTATACGCGTCATCTTTGAGCAAACGCCAGACTAATCTTCTCCGTGTCGTTCCAGTTTTAACGGATGTCCCGAAGGACTAAAGCGGCCAGTAGTCCCAGCTAGCCGAAGGAGGCATTGGAACGAACCAACCACTAGATGGTCCGATTAGTCTTCCACCCCTCATACTTGACCTTCGTGGTTATAATTGAGTAAGATGTGCGCTGGGCCTGCTGCAAAACCTACCGCATGGCCCCCCCCCTGTGCCTCGACACAGTCCCCGCTCTTCTTGCCCCAACGGACTTGCTCTCACTCAAATCTCTCGCTGTGGATTTCCGGGCGATAAGCTGGGCACCTACTTCGGGTCCACGACACCAAGTCACCTAATGAATTGCCCACTTTGGCGTAGTCAAGTGCAGATGTCCGCAACGAGATGGACACGACTTATTTCATGCGTGGAGCATGCACGAAAGACATTTGGAATGACGAACTCATTCCGGGGACCATAGCCTGTCGTGAAAGGAGATCACTGGATTTAACTAGTCCCAGTTTCTTCCTTTTAGTGGACCGATCACCCGCCGGTCTGCATGTGCATTGACCTCAATCGATCCCGATGTTGTGCCCGACAAAGGTTAACACACGAATATAATAATAATAATAATATTACTATCAATATATGGTGAAGTAATACTTACGGAAGATAAAGATAAAGCCATAAGGTAAGAAAAAGCTTCGTCCCTGTAGCAACAAAACCATAGGGGATAGCCTCGTCGGACCTTCAACCCTATTCATACACAGGTCTGCTGGCTGATTCTTGTGCAAAAGTGAGAGTTCAATCCTACCTACAAAGTCTCTACGTGGCCTAGACAATCGCCCAATCATCTGATCATTCAGTCAGCAAATACTCCCGTTATGCAAAGTGACATTACCCCATACATTCGACATCGCAACAACATCAACCCCTGTCATTATCCATTCTTCGCGAGCCAAGATGAACAAAAAGAGACTCTGAGACAACAAGCACGTCATTCAACCATCCCTTATGCAGAACCCATCCATCCGTTATATACAAGAAGGAGAGATCAAAATCGAGGAGGAGCGCCAATCAAAGGCGAAAACAAGGAGAGATGCCGAATCGAAAAATAATGGCGAATCGCCCGAGGCCGAAATCAAAACTTATGCACAAGATTGAGAAAGACAAAAAAAATTACAACTCCACGTCCATCCACCTCAACTCTCTCTCTCTCTCTCTCTCTCTCTCCGATGCGGACAGTCAATTGTCACGGACCAACCCACGAAGTTGTCACCCCGCTTATTCCTCCTGCGCCCATCAGGTTCGCCCGCGCGCTACAGTCCGTCGTAGCCCCACGCGTCAACCCCGTGCATTTGGCACCAGCTCGTCGGGTCGCCCAACTCCCACCTCACTTACCTCTTACTTCGCTCGTGAGCCGACCCTCACTGATCGCGCTCCCTGAGCTTCCATCAACTGTTTAAGAAAGCTATCTAATCGTGCAACCGGATTTTATAGCATGCATGCATGCACGAAGAACACGGAATCGCAAGGACTTAGGAAGAAGGGAAGGGATTGCCTACGTTCTGCATGACCAGACCGCAGTGTGGGGGACGTAGCCACTCTCCACGCATCGATCCGATCATGCAGCCCGCGGGTCGACTAGACACAACAAAAGGAAAAGAGAGGGCGGGAAAGACGAAGCTCAAGAAGAAGGATACAGTTACAATGGCGCCTGCCCAAAAAAATTAAAGTTACACACAAGATTAAGGGTGCCGACTAATCAGAGCTCCGTTGCAGCCGCAAAAAGAAGCTCGCAAGTAAAAGCAACGCGCGGCAAAAGAAATCCCGAATTTCTAAATTTCTAAATTTCTAAATTCCTAAATTCCTAAATTCCTAACTAATGCAGAAAAGACTTCAATAAAGCGCAAATTCCGAGAAGAAAGTCTGATATTCCGAGACCCATCAAGGCCCGACAAGATTCGAAAAGGAATATAAAAGGAAATTTAAAAGGAACGAAGCAAAACCTCCTTGCTCGATCTCTGCGCCGAAAACCCGACAACAGAACCAAGAAAGAAGCAACGTCAACCGTTATCAATCGCGTGCGCGGCGGCGCACCAGTCACTCGATCGACCATCCCGGGACTCGCCCGACTCTGAACCCAGCCATCCGAAAAGAAGCGATGCAAAAAGACGAAGAAACGAGGACACCGATGCAATTTTCCCTTCGGTCTCAATCTCCCGTAATTGACCCAACCTTCCCAACTTAGGACCCCTCATTGTCACCACGCAGAAGATCGCGCGGAACAGAAATTGGTCCGTTAAAGTACCTACTGCAGATACTAGACCCCACCCAGTGACTAGACCCCCTAGTCTGATACTTGTGTATTTCCCAATGTATGTTTATACCCAAAGGCTATGTATACTCGTGTATCTATGTGTCAAGATGTACAGACAGCACCATGTGTGGAAGCCCATAGGCCATGTATAATTCGCAAGCAATGTAAATGTCTGAAGGCTGTGTGTGCTTTGTGAATCAATGTATCGAGATGTATCGGCATCATCATCTGTGTATATCGAAGAGAGAACGGGGTAAGCTGGAAAAGGACCCCCCCATGTTCCGAACCAAGCTTGAACCCGTGACCTTGTAACGTGTAATCGAATGACCCTGCCATTTGAGCGACTCCCGGAAGTGGCATGAACATGTGATATGCCAGAGGGAGATCAACAGAACACCCAAGACCAACACCCCCAAGCAGCCCATGTGAAACCCAAAACCAACATACAACACCATGAACAACCCTTGGGTGGTAAGCAGACAGTGTCAGTAATAGTACCATGCGTCAGCCCAAGGGGAGTGTATGTCCAACCGTGCGTCAATCTAATGCCCTGCCAGTGTCCAGGCGCAAGGTTGCAATTAACTGTTTGAACCCGCAACCTCATACCACAATGCGCATTTCCAACAGGTGCTCTAACCACTGAGCCACATCAACTGGACTGGCAGGCAAGGTCTTACTTACTTCCTACTTCCTTTTTTTTCTTTTTTCTTTTTTTTTTAACTCCGTATACAAGAAACCTACTTAATGAGGAGATAAGAGCATCCCCGTTAAGTAGGTTCCAGCGTTGAATGCTCCATCTATTGGTGGGGAGCTACACCTGCTGGAAATCGGGTCCAGCAAATTGTCGCCTCTTTCCTGAATCACGGTCCACGTCATCTCTCAAGTACTCAAATAAGCAAGAGTCGGGTTCATTGAGAGAACTCTAGTGGAATAACCCTCCAGGAGGGTGTTACCAAGAATAACTCCCACATGACCCCAATGTTTCAGACAGTCCCAACGCAGTCCCACTGCACCACGTCCGTACCCCAAGTTGGTCCCACTTGATCCCAAGATGGTCCTAAGATGGTTCCACACCATCGTCCACAACACCAAATGGTCCAGAACTTAAAATCGCTCGCACTACGCACCACAAAAAAAATAAAGGTGGCTCTGACGAAAAACTGCATGTGCCGCATGCCCCAAAAAAATAAATTAGGATGTCCTTCCGACGCAAACCGCAAGCTCCAATAGCCATTGACGCGAGCACTCACTCCGCGCTCTCTTCATGTCGTCGGCCCATGCACCACTGCCGCACAGACCCAATCGTGCACCAGCTCCGCACAATCCCAACCACATACCAGCGCTAGCCCAACCTCTACATCATGCTGAAATTCGCCACAACCGTTGTGCACCACAAAAGATTAACAGCCGAATTACCGCTTGGTGTTGTCGCTAAAACTGGTATCAAGGTCGTCCAATAACATTGTCGCATGCTCACACACCACTGCCGCACAATCCCAAATGTGCACCGCTGTCCATACTACCGCCGGATCATGAGAGAATTAGTCCATCGTTACCGCGCACATCAAAAATTAAAAGCGGGACTGCCGCTCGTCGCGCTGTAAATTTGTCAGCACAACTACCCTGCTGAATACATTGTCGTTGCTGTGTTGTCGAACGAGCAACACTTCCCCCTAAAAAAAACTGCCGCCGAGTCAAAATTTCGGCAGTGTAACTCCATCGGATACACTACCGTTGCCGCGCCACTGATCGAGCAACACCTCCCCACACCCACATTAAAAAAAACATCGGCGCCACGCTGCAAATCCGGCAGCACCTTTCCTTAGGATGGTCTTGACGCCGCGGCGGCAGCCTGTGTCCGAAATTGGATTTAACACGGCTTTCTCGTTGAAAACTTCAACGCGCGTTGAATTCGCGTTAAACTCCCGTTCAAACGCGAGTTGGATGGGAATTAACGGGGTCCGGGATGATTTTTTTCGTGGGCTAAAAATTATCCAAAAAAACAAAAAACAAATATGAGGTTGTAGGTTTTCTTGAGGACTACAACCCTGTATTTTTATTTTTATTTTTTGATTTTTAAATCTATTTAAAAAAAAATCAAAAACATAAACACACAATGAAAAAACAAAAACGAAAATGAAATGAGTGTTTTTGTTTTGGGTTTCACACAAATTTTTTAAGGGCTGAAACGAAAACAAAAAAATAAATAAAAAATATAGGGTTGTAGATCTTTCAAAGATGTACAACAATTTATTTTTTATTTTATTTTTTGGAACATCGTGTATTTTTTAAAAAATCAAAACCATAAAAAGCAAATTGAAAAAAGGAAAAAACGACACACAGACACACAAAATTGGGTCTGTAGCAGGTTGCATGAGTCTGGTGTCAGTTGGTTGAGGGAACCCAGGTCCTGGGCCGCCTGTGTGAATGGATGGAAAGCAGGCCCTGGGCTGGATACGTGTACTGGGCCAAACACAGGCCAAAGGCAGTTGGGGGCATGCAACCTTCTCAGGCCCAAGGCTTGTTCTCGTTCGTGCTGTGCCTCAAGCTACCCGGGCCTACTGGAAGCTTCCTGGGACTGAACACAGGCAGGCCACTTCGATATAGCAAAGGGCCTGCCTCCACATTGGGCATTCGGGTGCTGGCTGCATGCTTCATAAGCGCTGCCGCGCTGTAGCTCGTGCCACTCACGCGCTCACGGGCGAGCAGGAAGGAGCAAGCAGCCATAGCCAAGCTGCGCTGATGTAAGTTGGGTGTGGCGCAGGGTGGTCCTTGGGTGCAAGTGGAATCTGTGTGTTGGGGAACGAGGTTGTGAGTAAGGCGAGACACACTCTCACGCGCAGGCACAGACACACTTACATTACACACACACACACACTTACAAACACACACATCACACACACACTTACAAACACACACATATACATACACACACACACTTACAATTTACAAACACACACATACACTTACAAGCACACACACACACACACACACACACTTACAAACACACACATACACAAACACACGCGCATACATTCATATTCATGCCCGTGTATTTTCATGTGAACTGCATATTTTCAGCTATAACGAAGATCGGTTTTTTCAAATTTGATTGGACTATTACCCGACTTTCTTGAGTGAGCCGGATCAAACTTTACTCAAGGTCAGTTAGTTGTTTGACTCATATTTCCCTTCACACTTGCGTGAACCCACACCTTGTTTGACCCTGTTCGTTTTCAATGTTCAAAATAAAAGGTAGAGGAAAGTTGTGCGAGTCATGCATGTGAATGAAAAGGTCTGACCTGAGTATTGAATTGTACTGTTTTCTTTCGAACTTGTTTTCTTTGCATGCTGTGCAAGTAGGTAGAATGATGCTTGCAAAGGAGATTGATTATGCTTATTCGAGATGAAGAAAAATATTGTTTTCTTTCTCTCTTTCACCTGTCTAAATGTTAAAAGCAATTGTAGTTCGAATAAATTCAACGGGTGTCGTGAAATAAATATCGTGAACAAGATGAGGATGAAGATAATCAGACTTAGTATTTTCCCGAGGATTGTCCCTTTCTATCCCAAATGACCTTATAACTGTCCAAATGATTCTCATTCTTTATCCCTTCGAACTCTTTTCGTCAAAGTTACCATGAACTTAGGAGAAATGAGAATATATGAAAGCTACTTGCAGTGAACACAACCTCTGTCTTCAGGAAACATCTGGGACGGGGGTTTGTTGCTTTAGGAAACGACCCTGCTATCGACCTAGAATGGACTGTTCTACGGGGTGGTACTCTGCCAATTCGGTGGAGACGACCCGACTTCTGAGTTGTGCTCGGGCGAGGAGGAGTGCCCTGACTTCTTTCTAGAAGGAGAGACGTGCAACACTTCAAGCAATGCACCTAATCAAGAATTATCCGCAAAGCAGACAATTATCTAAAAAAAATGGGAATGTATGGAGACGGGTGTGTGCGTTCCTAACTTTAGGTCGGCAATAGGGTGGAATGAATGACTTTGGGAGCGCGTCTCATCAAGTCAAAACTAATGTTCTCCGACTACCTTGTTGGCTGCATCGATGCGGTTGTCATAACTAACGTTTTGTTGGCGGTTGTATGATTGTTTTTTGGAGTTCGATCTAGGGTGGTCGGATTTCATTTTGATCTTGTGATATTGGATGTATCAAATGAAGATTTGAATTCTCCCAGTTATTATTTTGGGTTAGATGTACATTCTTATCGACTACGGTCGACTCTTTTTTATGTAATTATGTTACTTATATATAGTTGTTATAATTTTTGTTTAACTGTGTGTCTAAGGGACTAGGATTAATGTTTGGTTTCATGCTTGGTAGAGACCGTCCTAGTCGACCGGCATCAGCTTCGTTCTAAGGAGATCAGCGCCCTAAAGACCGGACGACGCTCGAGTCCGCTTGGCGTTAACCAAGCATATCTATACTAAAACGAACGAACAAGCGTCCTAGGCTGACCTACCTGTGCAATTGCATCTCAAAGCTTTCGTACGTGGGTCAGTAGCTCGGTAGGGATATGCCCCTAAGGGTGGTGACAGCCCCTTAGGGAAGGAAAACTTATGCCCCACAGAAACCTATCCTGTCGTAGGGGAATGCGGGATGTAGTATGATGTACCGCTGGCGCACCCGGCTAGAGCGGCGAAGGGACGACGTGACCTCGCACCCGTCTCGGTGGCTCGTGGAATATTATGTGTCATTCCTAAGTTGTCTCTGTTTTTATTTGGTTTTACTCCTGCGTGACATGGCCGGGAGGGCTCCCGCGCTTTGCAAAAAGGCGGCAGCTGATGTGCTCAACACCGGAAGCACAGGTTTATAAGTGCTACTGGTAGCACAGTCAGGAAAACCGGCAAGCGACAAAAATGTACATGCATGAAATTGCTCCTGTGATATTTTTCATAGTTGAAATCATTTTTTCTAATTTCTTAAATATTTTTGCTAAAAAGATCACGACGAAATCTACACAGCCTCTTATTTTCAGACTTCTTGGGGTACTGTGTTATACGGGAAAAATCGCTGAAGTCGGGGTACTTTTCCCGTTGGCGGACACCTAATAGAGTAACAAAAAACATGAAAAATTGTTTATAGGACGAATTGGCGCGACATTTTCTTCACGATCCTAAATATTTTTGTAATTTTTTAAAATGTTTTTTTATGGAAAGATCACGAACAAATCTCGAGGCCCATCAATTTGCAGAGTTCTTGAGTCAACCTTCTGAGCGCAAAACATCGCGGAAGTTGGGGTACTTTTCACTTTGGCCAACACGTGTCAGAATGGCAAAAATGAAAAATGCAATGAAACAGCGCGACATTTATTTCATGGTCAATTTTGTTTTTTTTATTTTTTTGATATTTGTCCTGGAAAGATCACAACCTAATCTACAGGATCTCATTTTTTCAGATTTTGTATTGAATTCTTCTGAGCGCGAAAAATCGTCAAAGGTGGCGCTTGAAAATTGCGGGACTGAACCCGCCTGCATCACTGCGCAATGTTAGGGTTTGGACACACAGCCACATCCTGACCTGCCAGTTGCCAAACGTCGGATAAACTTAAAAAAAAAAAAAAACAGTCCCCTAGTGGTTATCGATCAGGCAGTTGCGTACCTCAAATTTGTGTGTGGGTTCAAACCCTGACAACAACCATTGACAACAAACTTCAAAATATTAATATTTGTGTGTGTGTGTGGGGGGGGGGGGGGGGGGG
>BFEA01000077.1:328227-339367 GCA_003427395.1 Chara braunii | reverse complement strand
TTATAGTTGCATTTTGGGCAACTGTCATTGTACACACGGCCAACTGTCATTTTAGACACGGCCATCATGACTGTACGCTTCGGAACTTTGATAAACCAACCACGCGCGCGCGCGCGCGCGAGAGAGAGAGAGAGAGAGAGAGAGAGAGGGCTGGAACGTTGTACAGTCCACCAACCAGCCATAGGCGCGCAGTGCCATCACAACACCCCTCTCCTCCTTCATCATCTTCTTCCATAGATCGTAACCTTCGGATGAGACGAGATACGGACTTGCAAGAGCCAATGCCCGTCCCCTGATTTTCGACCCGGAGTTCTTCTTTCCTGCCTTTGCATTCATCGAGGTCGCTGTTGCCCTCATCGTTGACTCAGACTGTCCACCACTAACATCCTTTTGTAAGTTTTGTTTGTCGGAAGAGGGAGCCGCCCCTGCATCTGGGAAAGCAGTAGAAGATGTGGCACCACTAACATCCTTTTGTTTGTCGGAAGAGGGAGCCGCCCCTGCATCTGGGAAAGCAGTAGAAGATGTGGTAGTTGTGGACGATTTGGCAGCAGATGCCGTGACAGCAACGTATGAGGCAGCAGATGATGACGTAGCAGCAAATGGCTTGGTAGCAAATGGATTGGCAGCAGATGATGTGGCATAAGATGACGTGGCAGCAGATGACATACCAGCAAATGACGTAGTAGCAAATGGCTTGGTAGCAAATGGACTGGCAGCAGATGACGTGGCATAAGATGATGTAGCAGAAGATGACATGGCAGCAGATGACGTGGCATAAGATGATGTAGCAGAAGATGACATGGCAGCAGATGACGTGGCAGCAGATGACATAGCAGCGAATGGCTTGGCAGCAAAAGGTACTGTTAGGGGCATCTCGAAAAATTTCCCCCTCGCTTTTAACGGTCATCTGGTAGGGGCATTCCGCAAATTAGGGACCGGTACCGGTAGGGGCGTAACGAAATGATTTGAGGCCGAAACGACACCGGGGTCTTATGGAAAATTTGAACCCTGCTCAGAGGGGCGCGACAGGGTAAATGGGCCGTCGGAGGGGCGCGACACGAGATAACGCAAATTACAGGGGCGCCAGACAAATTTTCGCAAGGTTTTTTTTTTTTTTTTTTTTTTTTTTTTGGGAAAGCCCTTTTGCAAAGCCTCTATCCCGGCAAAGGTGAGAGAAGTCACCGAACTGAGGCCTTGCCTGTCGGGCTGCTCCATCTATTGGTGGGGAGCGGTGCCTGCTGGAAACTGGGTCCAGCGTCCTTGGTTGTAGGGGCTATAGCCATTTCTGTTTCTACTCTGGAGCCCTTCCTATTCTGGAGCTCCTTCCTTCCACTGGCCCATCCCTAGTCCTGGAAATTGCACACTGTTTCTTCCTTTCCTATATCCCTCTCTGGCCCATCGGTCGAAGTGCATTTCCAGGCGTCTGCAGCCCCCCTGTAGCTCTGTGATGTGGCATCATTAGCTGTCCTCTTAGTTCCCCCTGGTTCTTTTTATTTCCCAATCCTGTAGGCTGTCCCTCTTATCCTTAAAGTCCTGGTGTGAGAGTATGCTCTACAACTTTATGACAAGAGGGCAACAAGAGGGTGCGAGGAAAAGGGCGACCTGGCGACCTGTAGCAGGCCGAAGAGGCATTTTCCCCCTCCCTGTTTTCATATTCAACACAAAGCCGAAGTTGGGTGATGGCCCTTGTATCTCATTGCTGGTTCCTAAAGGATGTACCTTGGGACGCTGGACCCGGTCTCCAGCAGGTGCTGCTCCCCACCAATAGACTGGAGCACCCGACGTGTCCACTAGAGGGAGGTGCCTGTATCACCCCACCCCCCCCTAGTGGAAAGGCGGCGTCTTGTCAAAAAAAAAGAGGGTGTGAGGAAGAGATGGTGAAGAAATGGCTAGCTGGCCGATGCTGTGGTCTATCATACCTTTGTCTCCCTCGGATAAGTTTGGTGGCTGGCTGCCGACTATTGGCCAACTTCAACTTGTGCCTGAGGAAGCACAAGCATAGTCGAAGCACGAACCTGGACCTGAAACTGACCAGGTTTTTGAACCAGGTTCATGGTCTATGAGCATAGCACAAGCCTGTTCATGAAACTGAGCAGTTTCATCCTTATTTTAGCATAAGCGTAGCAACATCGGGTGTGGTGCTATGGTCTACCCCCGACTATAACCTACATATGTGTTTTTTTTTTCTTTTCTTCTTTCGCCAACAACACATCCCAGTGTTCATTGGGCGCTCAGGGAACGTGTAGGTTATGCACATATAATGTACCGCATAGTACAGGCATACCGTATTTCAAATATAGGGACTATGTTTGTTTTCTGGGATAATCTGCAAACTACCCCCATAAGTTGAGTTTTTTGCAAAAATGCCCCTGAAAAATGTGGGTACAGCAGAATGCCCTTTTGGGCTATGAAACACCCGCGGACGCGTCCGTGGGGTCGAGGTCGGATGGCGGCCGTATATACGGCCGTGTCCGCGGCCGACCTCGTTCGCGCCGCAGAGGCGATTTTACCATATTTTTCCTGAATTTAATAATGGGTAAAAAAAACAAAACAAAATATGGGGTTGTAGGGATTTTTAATCCCTACAACCCCTTTTTTTTTTTTTTGGAAACAGATAAGTTTTTAGAATTATAAAAAATAAAAAACAGAAAGGCGGAGAAGAGAAAATGGGGATTTTTGGTTGGCAGTTCTTTTTTTTTTTTTTTTTTTTTTTTTTAACAGAATGATAGCTTTATTTCCAATTAGTGAACGGAGGCCGGGAAAACCTCCACATGACAACCCGGAGGAAAAACTGGGGCCAATACCCAGCATAGGCTAGCTGGAAACCGGGTCCAGCGTCCCATGAAAACTATCTTTCTTGGAACAAAATTGCAACTGGACTAAGAAATTTGAAACAACCAAAGTTTTGAAAACAGAAGGGAATGTGCCTAGCCCTGTGATTCATGTATTCTTTAGCCAACAGGCCAAAGACATTTTACCATCTGAACTCAAGGAGGCAAAGGACTCCTTGAGAGCCCATGTCTTGCTAAACCAAATGAAATTCTTGGATCTCCAGTCTGACAATACCGTAATCCTAAGTTCAGCCAGTATTCTGTTGCATATGTGTTGTCTGACTCGGTTTCCTCCTTTGAAAATGAGATCATTCCTTGCCCACCAAATGGCCTCCAGGACAATCCCCCTGCAGGTGGACATGATGTAGTTATTGCCACTTGTGAGAGAGTCTTCGTTTACTGTTATTCCTTGTAGAATGAAGCTGTCTGTCCAGTCTGTAATGCCTCCTCCCAAGAGCCTCCATCTATCCTTCCACCATTCCCAAATCTCCGCTGACTTGGGACAAAAGAGCCAGAGGTGGGAGGCCGACTCCCATGCCCAGTTACATCTGACGCAGTTTTCTGGGATGGGGAGCCCCCTGGCCTTGAGCCAGACTGCTGTTGTAGTTACGTTCATGGATTGCAGCCACAATAATGCCGCGTTGCGTTGTGAGGGAAGCCTCTTCAGGTTCTTCCAAAATTTATACAACTCTGCGTCCTTCGGGAGGGCCACCTGAGCTGTTGCAGCTCTCTTTTTTAATGAAAACAGCGGTTTCTTTTTTTTGATTGTCCTTAGGCACTTAACTCCTGTTTTTGGTTTGTACCTAATTAGAGGGACTGTTTGTGACAGGCTTCCGTCCATGTTGGTCCGGATATCTTGGGGGTTCCACCCCGGAATGAGTGGCTCGACTCTTAGGGAGGACACATCCACCGGGAGCAGTGTGCACCGAGCTTTCTTGTTGGATACGTTTTCTAGAACCCTCACCTCCTCCCAGTCCGATGCTGGGGCTACCACGCACTCATCACAAAGTTTCAGGGGCCCCTCCTTTTGGCCCCTGACGTGGAGGGACCATTTCTGGGCCTTTGAGTCCGATCTCAGATCCGGGCCCAATATTTTCCAGACCGCCCCGCTTTCTGATGGGTCTTTCAGCCATGTTCCGGGGGCCCAGTCAGAGTCCGGTTTGAGGGCAGCCACCCAGTGTGGTGGGATAGCCCCCTTTATTTTGCAGAAGTTGAGGTCCAGGTTGTGGAGTCTGGGGGCCTTGGCCCTTAGTACTTCCAAAGTTACCCAGTCTCCCTTTTGCTGATCCCAGATGTCCCTTATCTGAATGATTCCCTTTTCGACGCATGATCTCCCGAAAGCCCCAGAGCTTGCGTCCGCCATGAAGGGAGCACCCTCCTGCGATCTAATCAGATCATTTTCGAATAGTATTTCATTTAGTATCTGCGAACGGGACACCGGCTCAGCAATCCTGCTAGGTCTTATTCTATTCCATGCAACTAAGATATTCTTCCAGACCTTTGACCTCATCTGTCTATTACAATATGATTTTATGAAGAAGCATAGCCACACATGCGACTGGTGCGATAGTTCCCACTCCTCCATTAGGATGAACACTGCTAGTGCCATCCAACACTTATTTTCTGTTTCGAACATAGCCTGTATTGGCCACTTCGCCAGCAGTGCGCAGTTCTGTTGGATGGGGTCTAGGATGCCAAGGCCTCCTTCATCCCTCGGGAAGCACACCGTCTCCCATGCCACCTTGCTGATATATCCCTGGATATCAGCAGCTGCTGGTTTCCAGAGGAACCTGGCCGCTACGTACTTAATCCTTCGGTAAGCTTCTTCGCCAAGTAAGTGGATTGTTAAAGGGAACCAGAGGATAGAGAATGCCGCTGAGGAAATGACTATCGCTCTACCAAATAGAGAGAGTCTGAAGTTCCTGGCCCAGCCCAGTATCCTTGTGGTTACTTTTTCTTCCAGGAGTGAGTCCTGTGTGCTTCTCCAGTCCCGGAGTGAGACCTGTACCCCCAGGAACCTTTCTGAGCTATTTGCTGGGACTTCTTTGAGGCCCCAGTCCGTGCAAATCTCAAAGGGGGCTGGGAGGAGGTAGGACGACTTGTCCCAATTGATGGTGGCCTCCGAGAGCATACAGTAGTCATCCAGCACTGTTCTCAGGGCTTCCATTGAGGGCTGTGTGTTGGCGCAAGCTATTGTGAGGTCATCAGCAAGCGCCCCCCCTTTCCATTGAATGGAGTGGGGGATACTCAATCCCACTATAGCACCCTTATACCTTATGTTGGACATCAGTACCTCCAGCTGTATAACAAACAGTAGCGGGGCTAACGGACAGCCCTGCCTTAGGGATCTTGTGAGGGGAAAGGATCTAGAGAGTTTACCGTTCACAATGACCATAGAGGAGGCGTCTACATCCATCGCTCTTACCCATGCAATGAATCCATTTCCAAACCCCATTTTTTTAAATGTGGTGGCTACGAAGGCCCACCCCACCTTGTCGTAAGCCTTCTCCATATCCAGGAGAAGGATTGCAATGTTCATTTGTTTCGAGTCCAGGGTTTCCAGCGCCTGCAGTGTGGATAATATGTTATCGAATATCGAACGGCCCTTGACAAAAGCTCCTTGCTCCCTTCCTACTAATTCTGGTAGTATGTCCGCCAGTCTAATGGCGATAGCCTTCGCTAGGATCTTGTAAGCTACATTCAAAACGGAGATTGGCCTGTAGTTGCGGACCTCTCTCTTGTCCCCTTTTTTGTACAAGAGGGAGATGACCCCCTTTAGCCAACCCTTAGGCAGGGATTCTGATGATAGGGTATTATTGTATATTCGGCATAAAAAGGGTGCAAACGCGTCCCATGCGCAAAGGAAGAGTTCCACCGGTAGCCCGTCTACCCCCGAGCATTTACCACTTGCCATTCTCTTCGCCGCCTCGTGGAGCTCCTGCTTGGAGAATGGGGCATCTAGTGCTTTACTGGCAGCAGGTGCGATACCGGACTGAATCTCGTTCCAGAAACTAGAAGTGGAAGAGAGGTCTGAGTATATCGAGTCCTGGGGTCTCCTGGTAGTGACAATGTCCCTAAAATAGGCCAGGGCATATTCGCACATCTTTTCTGTGTTGGAAGAGGCTGGTTCAGCCGCTATGAACGGGTGTGACAGCTCGTGGATAATGGGCTTTGCCTGGCTTAGGATGAGGGCCCTGAAGGTGTCCCTAGTCATTCTGCCGTGCCCGATCAAGCCCCTATCTTGAGCCAAAGAAGCCAATCCTCCTGCCTCTTGACTTCCAACGTTTCCAGCTGGGCAATATACTCTGATTTTTTTTTGGACCAGAAATGGTCTGCAAACACATCCTTTCCCATGTTTTGTTCCGCCTTCGTTATCTCCCTGCGGATTTGGATCTCGGCCCAGGACCTGTTAGCAGCTTTCATTCTTGAAAACGTCTTTAGTGCAGTTGTGATGATGTTAATCCCTGTTTCCGCCCACGAGTGTTCATGGCGAAATAGATCTTTGGCTTGCAGCCATTTGGTCATTTGCTCTTTTACCCAGGCCGGAATGCCTGGGTCTTGGAGCAACCTGGTGTTGAGGCGGAACGACGGTCTTACCTTTCCATATTGGTCTTTTGCCAAGATTTTCATCCCAACTAGGTAGTGGTCAGACAGATGCTCAGTTATTATATCACTCCAAATGCATCTGTCCCACATCACCCCCCTTGCGAGGATGAAGTCCAGTCTCCTACTAGGAGGTAGGACTTGGGAAGCGGGCTTGGGACCATACCACGTGTGGCCGGGTGACTCAGGGTGTATAACTCTGAAAGTATCTACTAAACACTGTGATTCCATGAAGCAGGATAACATATGCGCATCTTGACGGATAGGGGTTGGATTTGGGGAGTCAAGCCCCGGATTGAGCGAGGTATTCCAGTCCCCCGCTACTACGAGGTTCTCTACATCCGGGAGGTGGGCTGGGAGAGCAGAGAAAAAAATAGTTCTTTGAGTGTATTCTACCGGCGCATACACCGACATTACCACCCAGTCTTCTTCCCCTACTGCAAGTTTCACCCATACCCATCTTCCGTTTGGGTCATGGAATGAGTCCAGGATCTGTGCATCCAGGTCCTTATGTATGAATATAGCGACTCCTCCCTTGGAGCCATCCGCAGGGGCCCAGAATTTTGGGCCAGTCCACCAGTTTTGTATGCCTGCAATTTTGGACTCGTTGAGCTTCGTTTCCTGTATGCAGACTATGTGAGGGTTATCCTTTCTGGCCCAAGCCCTGAATCTAGCTCGTTTATGACGGTTGGAGGTATCCCCCAACCCTCTTAAGTTCCAACACACTATCTTAATCCTGTTTGGCAGGACCATCCTTGTGGTCGTTGCCGCTCATGATTTGGATGCGGGTTGGGCTGGCTTGGGGGGCCACTGGGATAAGAACCTGCAAAGAGATAAAGTGTTGTAGATGGTCCAACAAATCTTCTGCAAGCAGTGCCTCCTGGATTTCTGATTGGATGATTCAATCCGCGATGTGACTGACCGTCACGTCTGATCTTACCTGGATCTGCGAAAAGGCTAGTGAGGCCGTGGCCAGCAACGGGGATAGCCCCATCCATCTGAAATCCTGCTCGTATACCTGGTCTTGGGTTGTTTTCCAGGCTGTTAATCTGACCAATGCCACATGTAGGATTACCGTTTCCTTCTCATTCAGAGATACTGTCTGTCTACCCATCCTTAATATGGGAAGGGAGGATACTTCCCCCCTGTCCATTAGGATTTTGGTATTGATCAGTTCCTCTGCCTGAGCTTCTGTTGGTTGTGCCGGTACTACCACGGAGGGGAGCCTCTGAGTCCCATCTTGCTCTTGTACACACAATATGCCTGCCACAGAATCCACTTTCGCGCAGATCAGGGGGACCAATATTTGTGAAATTGTCCTTTTTTCCCTGTCCTTGCGCGTGAGGGTTTTCATGGGCATGGCAAGACTCAGTGTTTTCTTCTCCTGCTTTTGCTGGAGGGGTCTCTTCTTGCGGTTTGGGGAAACCACCCTATCTGGGCCCTCATCCTGGCTGAGGCTTGAGCATGGGATCGCTGACATGTCGTTGGCTTTCTGTCTTTTGCAGGTACCCCGCTAGCTGCCAGCCCTGGGGCTGGGCCTACGGTCCTGAGGGGTCTGCTGTCCGATTTAGCAGTTTTTTTTTTTTTTTTTTTGTACCCTTTGCAGGACCTTTGACAGATTTCGCTTTGAAAAGCAGCTCTATCCAGGGAGGAGAGGATTCTCCCTCTTGCTTATCTCCCCCTTCCTTGGGGGGTGTATCTTCCTTCTCTGCATTCCCTTCACTGTTCTGAGTCTGAGGGTGGGGGGACACATCCTTGCTGATTCCTTCTGCCTCTGTTTGGGCAGGGAAACCCATGCAGGCTGCCTCCAGTTTCTCCTTCAGAGATTCGAAACCTGCTACGTGGGTGATGGGTAACAGAGAAGGGGGGGGGAAGGGCTTAGGTGGGGGTGGAGAATCATGTGACGAGGATATATCCATTTCTGTAGAACCTTGGCTACCCTTTGGCTGGTCGGCCAGCGGGCGCTCTCCGTTTGATTTATCCCTTCTTCCCTCTGTCACTCTCCCCTCATCCATCTCTCCCTTTCCCTCCCATTCTTTCGTTTTGGATGAGTCGTTGGAAGACGTGGGAGGCTCGAGGTTTGCTCCAGATCCTTTCTTCTCCCTCCAAGATAAAGACTTGAATTTTTTTGTTTTGGAAGGGTTCTTGATGCGGATCTTCTTGGCTCCGGTTGCAGCAGCGACTCTTGCTGAGTCCTCCTTGGCCTTCTGGTGTCTTTGACGCGAGGATTTGAGCCTGTGTACTTCTTTTGAACCCTCCTCGTCTGAGGACACATCCTTAATGGGATCATCCCCTTTCTTCTCTGTGGGTTCCGGGAGAGGAAGTTTCCTCTTCTCCTGATTACCCTGCCCATCTTTCAGAGGTGTGGGGTTGTTCCCGTTACCTCCTGCTTTTTGGGTGATTTTTCCCCCTTCCGAGGTCTTTCCCGTGACAGCTTCTTTGAAGGATTTCTTCCCTGTTGTTGATCTCAGTTTGAACGGGCATGTTGGATCCTCCTCGGAGTGAAAATATTTACGACAGTTCTTACACCATGGAAAGTCGGCACTGACAATGTTCAAATCAACCCATCCATCTTCGTTGAGGTCAATTATCAAATGTTGTTTATACCAAACTCGAGTTGCTGGTTCCATGTCGAACCTGATGTTCCACAGATCAGGGGCTATGGGATCAGCAAATGCGTCATGAGCTTTAATTATTCTCCCGAATGCTTTCTGGATCGCCCCTTTGATGTGGGGGAGAATGGAGACGGGTACTTGCAAGGATTTCACCCAGAAGTAACGATACTTTTGTGCTTCGTTCCACTCGAACAGTTCATTCTCATTCATCCACTGTCTGAAAAGAACTGTGTACTTTTTCCCATCAAGCTCAATGATGTCTGATCCCTTTCGGATCATCCATGTTGCAATAGCTTTGGCGCTGGCCACGTAAGTGACCAGGTTCTTGCCATCACATCTGAATACCCCCCTTTTTGGGGTGCCCTCAAAATCCTGTGACAGTGCCCATCCTTCCTCATAGATGCGAACGAGTCGGTTTTTGACTGCGGGAGGAAGTGACGAGGCATCGTTCACGAACTGCACTGAGACGGCATGCTCCGACAACCATTTTGCCTAGATTTCATAAAAGCGGTTATCGACTATGACTCTTACGTAATCCTGCCCTGTGTCAGCAATGCTTGGTGTGAATTCATCTGGTAATATTCCTTTAGCGTAGCAGTCCTCGATCACCCCCCTCATTCTCTTCACTTCGGCTTCTGACATAGGAGCAGGACTGGGGGGGGGGGATTCGTCATACTGTTCTCCGGGGGTTTTCTGAGCACTCAGGGTGACAAGCGATTTCGGACTGTTCTACTTGGTTGTTACCTTTTATGTAGCCGGCAGAGAAGCTTTGCTTGTGTGAAGTGAGGTAAGCAAGCTTCCCTCTCGGTCTGTATGTTAATCGTGTGGTTCTTTTTCTCCCCTGTCCCTTTGCCCTTGTCGTCGTGTTCCAAGGTGTGAGACAAGGGATCGAAATGGTTTGGAGAAGGCTACCCTCCTCCCGTACCGGATTTTATCTGTTGGCCAACGTTCCTGCTCGACTTCCCTGTTTTACCTCTCTTCAAGTTCTCCTTGATTGGACCACTTACAAGCAGAGGGATGGGGGGTATGCACCCACTTTCCCCTCTCCACGTTGGTGATGATGGGGGCATGCGCCCACTTTCCCTTCTCTACGTTGGCGATGCCCCTGTACTTGAGGCTGGTGGCGACCGAATGCAGATACTCCTCCTTGCGGCTAAAGCCAACCAGAAAAGGAATCCTTCTACCTGTTTGTTCGAGGGTTACAGGATTACCATCTATGGGAGGGGACAGTAAGTACGGAAACGAGATTTTTACCTGAAGTTATTCCTGGATGACACGGCCTCAATGCGTGGAAGACCGAGCCGTATCTTCCAAAAAAAAACCTCCAGGGTCTCCTCTACCGCCGTACCACTGTCTATACTCCCATATGCAATGACAACCTCCCACCCTCGCGCAAACAGAGAAGAAGAAAGAATCATGACGAGGAAAATTTTACCTCCGCTAAGAACTTAGGATGTTGTCATCTGGTCCGTTGTCGTCCAACTCACCCATCTCCTGCTTAACTTGAGTGTCTTCCGTGGCCGACGAGTTTCTTCCTCGTGATACCTCCCTCTCCTATGGCCCTTCCCTACGTGACCACTGGTATTCCTGAGCAGAGCACCCCCTGGGCTGGCTCAGTCACTAGGTATTCTCCTGTCTCCGGGAGATTACAAGCTCGTTTCGCCACAACTGAAACACCGGTATTGGCTGCGACCCGTAGCTGGGATAGTATGCATGCATACGTCTCTGTCTCCTTGCTGGCTAGCCGACGTATGATGTTTGTTAGTCCACTTAGCTGCCTGCCTTGGCTCGTGGCCTCCCGCCTCTCCTTTCCCGGCGCTGGTGATCCCGCAGAAAACCCTGTCATCCACACCCTCCCGTCCAGTCTTGCCACGTGACTCCACGTGGCTGCGAGCACGAACGAACCCTGTCATCAACACCTTCCCGCCCAGGCCTCTCCTCCCTCTCGCCCCTCGGGGCGATTCCCGCCTTTTTTCGAAGGGTAGGACCACGGTGCTTTCCCTACCCGCGTTGGCGTTGGCGAATTAGCGCTGCGGATCAGCGCTGTGAATTCGTAGCGCTACGAATTAGCGCTACCGGCCCTTCTCCGCC
>BFEA01000077.1:279360-306492 GCA_003427395.1 Chara braunii | reverse complement strand
TGAGTTGATGCTAGGATAGCTGATAAGAGCAGACTACCCTAGCATTCTCTGGGAAGCTCCATCTATTTGTGGGGAGCTGCACCTGCTGGAAAACGTGTCCAGCGTCCGCAGATTCTACGAAGGGGGCCCGTTCAAAATAAAATTTCCATCGAGTTAAAAAAAAAAAAAAAAATGAGTTATAATTGCATTATGGGCCAAGATACAGTTTCAAATTGCAGTTCGGGTAATGTATACAACCCAGCTCTCTGGCCAGGTGTAGGGTGCCGGAAGTGCAATTGCAAACTGTATCTTGCCTCATAGTGCAATTATAACTCGTTTTTGTGACTCTCTTTGGCAAAATAGGTTCAACGGCAGTGATGGCTCAGGAAATGGGAAAAAAGGAAAAGCAGATCCGCATAGCGTCTGAAGTCCTGGGGCGAGGTCCCAGAGGATTCTACCTGAATCAGGATGGGTTCTGAGCAGACTCAGAAGAGGCATTGATACAGATCAATCACGATATTCTGCACTTGTCCACAAATTCAGGACCTCAATCCAATGCTCTTGCTAGTGGGATCTCACCCCTGAACTCCATTCTCTGAACTTGTCTTTCATCAAAAAGTGAAAAAAAAAAAATAATAATAATAATAATAATTAAAAAAAAATTGCCCTCTACGACAGATAGGAGTGATGATATAGGCATGCACTCCTATCTATCCTAAGGGCGGCTCCCGTCTATTTATGGGGAGCATCACCTGCTGGAAAGCGGGTCCAGCGTCCCATAAAAACAAATATAATATACATTAAGCATGATTGAGGGCAGTGATGCCTCTTCAGTCCATGATGGAGCGCCAACTCTATCTGAAGAAACGAGCTACCCTACCCTTCAGAAAACAGAGTATAGATTTTTGAAGATCACGGCCCCTCTATCCCAAACCACTGCACTGGCTAGGGTAGTCTGCTCTCACCAGCCACCCTAGCATCAACTCAGGGTATCTTTTGTAAAAAAAAAAATAATAATAAATAAAAAAAAAAAAAAAAAAAAAAAATCCCAAACCACTGCAGCCCTACCAGAGCAAGTTGTGGAGGAGGAAAGGGGTCTGCAAAACAGTTTGGAGATCTAAGGGAAGATCTTGGCTGCAAAACGAACAAGTCCCACCTCGCCACTCCACTTTACCCAGACCCTCCCCTTAAGTCCCCCCTGCCAGTTCACGATAAAACTCCAAATTATTTTCTGTATATCCATTTTCTCATGTAGATTCGGTAGTCTGGGCTTAGTTCTGTCCCATTGTGCTCTGATTTCAGTCTGAATATATTGAACAATTAACTCTGAGATTTCCCCTCTCCCAAGGCCACGTCCTCTCTGACTAGGATGCACCGTTTGTACCAGAGGGACACTTAGGCTAAGACTGCCTTTCGGCCAATAGTAAACAAATTACGTTGAAATTAAGAAAGTTGGAAGTCTATATTAGGCTCCCGGCAACCTAGCAAGATAGCACTCCAGTCCCACGACCATTCTATTCCAGTCGGACTCCTCCAAATGCTATCCCACCATCTCAATAGTGGGACTGCACCAGAATCAATAGTTTCACATATTTTTCTACTGGAGAAAGCCATGTCACAAGACTTGCACGGTGGGGAGGCTGAACCTCTTTGTTCCAGAGTTGAATGATCAATGAGCCAGTCTTTTTTTTTTCTTTTTCTTTTTTTTTTTTTTTAGCCAGTCATTTGTTGGCAGACACCCGTGAATGATCTGCCATTGAAGGGAAGCAAATTTGGATGGTCTTTGTTTTAAGTTGTTGAAGAGTCTAATCATTTATAACTTATAACCGTATTTATATCAATATTCAAATGTCTGGACCACCTTTCCTGCACAATCGCAGCGACATCTACCATTGGTCTTAGTAGACGATATGCGGCTCTGACCGAGAGGGATTGTAGAGTTCTTGATTTTCCGTTCTTGCTGACCCTCCAAACTCACTCCTCCTGGGTCCAGGGGGAGTTTCGGGATAGAACGGTGAGGATAGTAATATCTCCAACCTTTGGTTGACTAGAAGAATAACACCCGGATCATGTAAAGGTTCGGGAACGAGAAACACTTTACCTGATCATTGGGGGATAGGTGAAAGGAAAACTCCTTAGTCATGTTACATAGATTCACTAGAGCCCTCTCTAAAAGAATGTGAACGATCTGACCCGCCTCCCATTGTTTCGAAGTGCCAGTTCCCCTTACTCAATCTCCCACTTTGAAAATAATACCTTTCCTTAGCGTTCTAACCCAAGCTAAGGGAATGGAGAAGACCTGCTCCAAGTTGTGGGGGAGTTGGTGGGCATACCTGAGCCTGCTCCTTAATTGCTTGGCAGTTATCCAGTCCTTATTTCTCTTGTCCCATACATCTTTGACCCTTAAACCACCAGTACCTGGCCCAGCTATCGGCCGCGGCGCGTCCCGTATACGTGCCGCGCCATTTGGGCTTCGGCCTGCCGGACCGCATTGGCTGGAGGCCGCAGGCAAAACGAAAAAGAAAATTGCGACGGCGGTTCGGCAGGACTTGGTGCGCAGCGTGCTGGGAGGCTCGGATTCAATAGTTGAGCGAGGTACTGGTGGTTTAACACCCCTCTTTTAACCCACAGGGAACATGGTGAATCAGAAGTGTTGAATATGCAACCATTCTGCTCTGTGATCCATCTGTTGCCAAAAAGGGGTTGCCTTAGCACCTCCTCATATCGGGAGGGGAAAGGCCTATTGGGTAGGGGTAAACTGCGCCACGTTCTCAACAAAGGTACCCATAGAATATCCAACAGCAAATCACTTTTAGCCGTCCACCTCAACTCTTCTTCCATAGACTGCGCCTTTACCCGAGGAATGCTCCAGAATAAATTTTCGACCCATGTGAGAGGATGAATATCCTCGGTGGTTGGGGCAGCCAATCTACGAATTTGTTGAAGACAGAGCTTATCAATGGGAAAAATAGATTTCTTTATTCATTGAAGTGATAGTGATTGGCATTGCAGGGACGGGTCAAAAAGTCATAATCCTCCTCTGATTTGGGCTGGATTAGAGAAAGCCATGCCACTCTAGGGATGGTTTTTTATAACTCATGATTGTCTCTCCATAAAAAAAAACAGCCACTTATTTTTGTAATTTCTTTGTTCATGACTTACTGAATGGCCACAAAGCAGATTTGTAAATAATTCGTGCTCTTCCAAACAGAGAGATTTGTTTGTTTTTCCATTGATTCATTTTGTCAATCTTCCAACGCGAGATCTAGTCATCGTTCGATACAAGTTTGTCCAACGTTGTAAGACAGACTCCTAGCAGCCTCACAGATGCTTCTAATGGAAACCACTTTACTCTCGGATGCTCTGGAGGACGCACTTCGTTTGAGTGGATCCATCACCCTTGTGTCTTATTCCCCAAATTAATCATCATATCTGATACTACTGAGAATTGGTCCATCAATGTCTTAATCTCTTCAGATTGGAGTTCGAGGTCTCCATCAGTATAATGAGATAATCCGCGAACATGGAAGCAACGGGGATTGGTTCATTAGGAATCCCCAAGCTCTGGAGTTGTTCAAGATTATGATTGGCCCTAAGATTAGCTCTCAAGGCTTCCATGATTATAATAAACAGAAATGGGGTTAAAGGATCTCCTTGTCTAACTGAGCATTGAAGGAGAACAACTGGTGACAGACGACCATTGACCTGAATCCTCGTAGTAACATTAACATGAAATTTTTTTACCCACCTTCATATAATAGGCCAAAATTCATTTTATTGGGACAGACGTTAAAAAAACGTAAGTCTATATGATCATAGTTTTTTTCAAAGTTTATGAACACAACTGTTGCGTTTTGCTTTACTGTCGAGAGAGTTTGACCATTTTATTAACTATAATAATATTATCCTGGATATGCCTTCCATTTATAAAGTCAGTCTGGGACAGATGTATAATATTCGTCATTACATGGAATCATACGATTGGCTAAGGTCTTGGATAACATCTTATATACCATTGTGAGTAGGGTTATTGATATATAATTCCTTATGTTTTTTTTGTCTTCTTTCTTGTACAGAAGTGTGAAGATACCTTGATCCACAAACTCCCCCATCGGACCTGATTCTTGAAATTATTCAAAATATTCAATCAGCTCTGAAGAGAAGGTCGACCACATGGTTTCCTAGAATCCTTCAGAATACCATCTATCCCAATAGTTTTATCCGCATCCATGTGTAATAATGTTGTCAAAATTTCCTCTTTTGTTAAGGGATGTTTCAGATGTTTTCGTTGCTCTTATGTGAGAGTTTGGGTTAGGGGAATAACAAACTGTTTTATGGCTTGGTAATCTTCTTACTGCTTTGTTGGGTCCTTAAAGGATGTAAAAAACTCTTTGTGGAATATAAGTCTAGATCTAGTGCATGCCAAAGCAAAAAATGATCCATTCATTTCTCTTTCAGTCGAGAATTTGAAAAGTTTGCTTTTGTCTATACACCCTCACCAATGATGTTGAGCGAAGGCTAAAAGTTGGTTTTTGAGAGTTTGGATATCCATTATTTGTAGATCTTCATCAATATTTTCTTGAGATTTGTAATTGAGGATATGTTCGTGAATGATCATTCCTTGCAAATATATATATTTTAGCTTGAAGTAATATTAATTATATTTTGTGGTTCGAAACCCTAGACCATTATTACACAAGGATATGAAAGAATTTTGTTGATTCCTAGTTGAGTGTCAATACTCTCATACATCCTCAATGTATTGCCTAAATTCACTATGAACCAAAAAGAAAAAATTTTTGATCATTTTTTTTCTAAAATTCAGCATCAGAACACATCTTATAATCCATCCCTGACCCACAAACTCTGGGGGAAAATCACTGTCAAGACCAAAGCATGATCCAAATGTTCTTACATTAAAATCAGGTATATTCGAGATCTGGATTGGTGCGGATTGTCACCATTCCTTACACAGGTAAAAAGTCTTTCTTGAGGGAAAATTGGTGGTATGTGTTGAAAAGATTTTCCTCTTGATACAGAGTGCGAATAATATAATCATCTTCTTCTATGTGTTATGATCCTAACCAATTTCGAAGTACACATTCATGAGAAAGTGAAATGTCGTCCAATTGCAAAAACAAATGAATGAACTTGAGAGGAGAGAGAGGGAAAAAAGAAGAAGAAGAAGAAGATGTATACCAGCAAAGACCAATACAAATTTTCTTCTTCTTTATCAACCACTCTCCTCCTCCTTATCGCCTCCCCTCTTATTCAAACAAGAATTAATAATAATAATGTTGATGGCCATACCAGAATCAATGTTCGAATCCCTCTTCTACTGCAGGCATTACATGAGGTCCACCATAGCCATAACCACCCTTCTTTCTCCGTCCACGACTGAGGCTATGCCGGACTACTAGGGCATTACTCTAACTCAGGTCGTCATACCTGCCTCTGCCTCGAAGCTTCGCGATGTAGCTCTACCCCAACGGGGCTTTGCAGATGCAGCGCCCACCAAGGTGATGAATATGACATCCACCATAGCCAGGTAAGTACCTCTGGCGCTCCTCCCTCCTAGTCTTGGTCTTCTTCCTCCTCCTATCCTTGCTCCTTCCCGACAATGAGGCTCCTGATGCTTAGCGCTGAGGATTGATGAAGGTGAAAATATTTTTATACCAATCTTTGACGTTTTTTATTTCGCTCAATGAAACTTTTTTTTGCCATACTCTCCAATATAATAACTGAAATTGAGATCTATCTTACCTTCGTCTATTATAATATTACATACGATATATATGATATAAAATATTGTATCGTCCAATAAAAATCAATAATTGTTTGATTCATAATATTCAAAAGACATATAAAATATATATATATATACACACATATATCTTGTATACAAATAATTTACATCCATATAGAATACAATCTTATTTGGGTTAATAGAATTAATTGCTCCAACCAGTGTGTCGCCAAACTTGCACACCGATAATTAGGAGGAGCACTTCGCTCCTCCCTGAGATATAGCGGCCTGCGTGCCTCTTGGAGAGGGACTTTTGAGGCGTGCGGCCTCCAAGCAACTGGTACCTCCTCCCTTTCGAAGGGAAACATCATGCAAACTCTTGTATTGCACGTACAGGCCTTAGACTTAGACTGGTTGGACTGGTACCCACCTAGACCTAGCCTACAACTACTGAACCTCTAAATATGTAAGCTTTTGTCTTCTTCTGCTTGGCCTCGAGTACCCGGTATATCGACCTCTACTTGGTGTGGTACCGGCCTACCTACTACTTGAGTGTTTTTCCGCTGCTCTAAGTATAGCGTCCCTTTGTCCCACTTGAGTGTTTTCCCCACTGCAACCCTCAATGTCACGGCCACAGCTAAGTACCAGCCCTTCGGGCCTTCGAAACAAACAAGTGCCATTGCGGGTCACACACACACACTCAATCCGACAAGCACTCAGACAGGCATTCAAACCAGCAAGCACGCACACACATAGACTTAGAAAACTCGGCAACAAGCGGGAAACTCGACAAGGCATACATTTCATGAGAAAAACTCAGAAATCAGTTGTGTGTCTCAGTCCATGTTTGGCAGGTCATTACATATATATGAAAAACAAGAAGAGGGGATCCTCCACCGGCCTAACCATCTATCCAGGCTTGCATTAAAATCCCTTGCCATAATTATTGGTAACCCATTTGGAATTTTGGTCCTAATCATTTGGAAGAAATTAACCCTCTCTTGAACCTCATTAGGGCCATAAATATTGATTACATATCTGATTTCCAATTCTAACATAACTAGTGTGGAAACCCATCTTCCCTATTCCTCATCTACCCTCCAATATACTAACGCAACCCTTGAGTCAGGAGGGACTCATATTGCCACCCCTCCTGATCCCCTCCTCGACATCGAGAAGTATACTTTATGAACACACAATGTTGTGTTCGCGTATGAGATGGGAATGATGTGAGATGGGTTTCCTGGATACAAATTAGGTCCGGACATGATCGACCACCGACTCCTTTCAGTTGTTTCATTATAGCTTTCCTTTTTAAGAGTATGCGGTGGCTAAATCATTTACATTAAGCGATCTAAGGTCCATGTCTGTTGTTCTAGTCGCATGATGCTGTGAAGGAATTTTCCCATAAAATGCTTGTAGTGCTTTCATTACAGCAAACACATGTTTCCACTTTCCATCCGCTCAATCGCCTAAAGCCTAATCCAACTACCATTGTCAAGGTCAGAATTCAGTTGGAGGATACCCCTACTCAAAATGGGGCACAAAAACGCAACCACATCTGACACAGACTAGACATCGTTGGCGTTAATCTCGAGATTCTGTAGTTGTAGCAATGCTACATGGGAGTATCACTTGAGGCCTGCCTCCTTGTGCTTTTCAAAGCGTACGAAGGTGTCCTTCTTCTTCATCTGTGTTTTTTCTCCCATTTTAGCTGTGTTCCTTGAGGACCAGAATTTTTTTTATTTTTTATTTTTTGAACAAATGCTCCAATCTATTCATGGGGAGCAGCATGTGCTAGAAACCGGGTGCAGCATCCCATAAGGACATTTACAGCTTCAATAATGATCTTTTTTTTAAAACCGTTAAGAGGACCTCCCCGACCAACATTGATTGCTCTGGAATCTAGGGGATTAACTGAGCAGGGAATGTCCTTTGATGGTAATGAAAATGAAAGACTATGCTATTACCTATGCTGACTCAACTCAACACAGTCGACCCGCCTTCAACCCCCTTACCTTACTCCGACAATACTTAGTACAGTAGAGCCACCATCTCTACCGCGGCTATGCCCTAGCTCAATCCTGCCGACTAGCCCCTTCATCAGGAGAATGCGTGATAACCCACCATCTTCGTATCCCTCTCAACCACTTGGCGCTCACCTCCGTTTGTGCAACCCTTACACAACAAGGTAAGCTGGACTTCAAATGTGTTCTCGGCCAACCATCGTAGCTCTAATCTCTAGAAGATGCACACTCCGAGCTAACCAGGATAGGTCAAATTTAAAAGAACATGTAACCCCTAAAAAAGACAAGCAGGACAATCTTGCCTTCATCATCGAATGGGAGAACCTCAAGTTGATTAGTAGTTAGTGGTCGATACACGCCGAGATGCTCGGCGCCAATCACATCCAGCGCCAACTTCCTCCATCCAAATCTCATCCGTCCTCCCAAACTCCGTCCTCGTAGAGAACTCCAGAGGACCTCATCTCAACAGGGGCCGAGGACCATCATCACCCTGAATTCCTTGCCCCCACAATAATTTCGGTCTCCGGAGGTGAACCAGCACTACCCAATGCCAATCGCGCTAGAGTTCGCCCTCATCAGTCGGTACCTATCAGACAATTTAAACTACCCAACGCCAATCGCATCTGATAACAGCTCCCCCTAGCCAGTACTCGTCGAGCAGCCCTATTCCATCCCCCTCCCCGTCCTTGCGAAAAATCATTTCATGCCCCTTGCCCCTTACTTCAAAACAAGTCCCCAAAAACTCCACAAGATGCGCCACTTGGCTATCCCATGGAGTCCACGATCAAACGACAATCACCATCAAAATCCAAACTACGACTAAAACCAAGATAGCTCGAGAATAATTCGAGAATATCATTTAAAAATTACTTCAACAATATTCCCCAAGAAGGAATTAGGGAATTAACATCAAAAGAGATCAAAAAATTTTGGGCTAACCAAGATAAGTCAAATTTAGACAAACATGTAAGCCCTGAAACAGACAAGCAGAATAATCTTCCCTTCACCATCGAAAGGAAGAACCTCAAGTTGATCCAGGTGGATTTAGTGGCAAGTAGTCGGTACCCCCCGAGATGCTCAGCGTCAATCGCATCCACCACCAACTTCCTCCATCCAAATTTCATCCGTCCTCCCAAACTCCGTTCTCGTAGAGAACTCCAGCGGACCTCATCGCAGTAGGGGCCGAGCACCATCATCACCCTGAATTCCTTGCCCCCATAAGAATTTCGGTCTCCGGAGGTGAACCAGCACTACCAATGCCAATTGCGCCAGAGTTCGCCCTCATCAGTCGGTACCTATCAGACAACCTAAACTACCCAACACCAATCACATCTGATAAGAGCTCCCCCTATGCGGTACCCGTCGCGCAGCCCTATTCCATCCCCTTCCGAGTCTCCATCCTTGCGAAGAATCATTTCATGCCCCTTGCCCCTTACTTCAAAACAAGTCCCCCAAAACTCCACAAGATGCGCCACTTGGCTATCCCACGGAGCCCACGTTCAAAACACAATCACCATCAAAAGCCAAACTACGACTAAAACCAAGATAATTCGAGAATATCATTGAAAACTTACTTCAACAATATTCCCCCAGAAGGGATTAGGGAATTAACATTATAAGAGATTAGAAAATTCCAATTAGACGAGTAAACATCAGAACAAAGCATTTAGACCTCGGAATTAAGATATGACTTTCGAACCTGAGAACTAGAAGATCATCTATGAAGTAAATTTCGATTTTACAAGTTTAAGATGATTTATCCGAATTTAGTAGTTACGAGCTAAATTGCGAAATCGGGCTAAGAGCACTATTCAGGAATTACTTCACGAGCAATCACTCAGAAAACTACCTACGAATCGACTCCAATGAATCACCAATCAAAAATCAGATTTGGAGAGCGCTTATGAAAACAATCCATGAAAACACCTTTCAAAATTACAAAAAAACACTTGACACAAATATTGATAAGACTATCATCACTATCTTTGTGAAAGCTTTTGGAGTCGTCCTGCAAGGCGACCAGCTAAGCATACTGCCCCACCCAACACCTACGATGTTAAAACAAATGTATCCCTTCCCCCTCAAGACCTCACCTCCCGTCTCATCGACCGAAGGCATCTCGACCGCATCGTGGTCACACCATACCATCTCAGCGTAAGGTCGAACAATGGAGATCTTCGGACCGTGACCACAACTCACTGTCGTCGGGGAATCGCTCCACGTTGTGAACCTAAAACTGTTGAGCCTGCCAACAGCCCGTCACAAACAGTCTCGAGAGTGAAAGAAATGCCCATCCCTACTAACCCCCTGCCACCGTAAGCTCCCCCCTCAACAAGATGACAAGAAACTGCTCATGTGAAACACCACATCCTCCAAAACACGTGATGTTAACCATGACGACATGAAAGCCCAGCACAACCCTCTCCCTCGACAGCACCGGCAACACAGTCACCACCACCATCGTCACCACATCACACCGCACCCTCTCTCTCGTCTCTCAGCCACTCCCGCCATGCTGCAAGCTAAGTCGCCGCGGTGTGAAACATGCGTCTCATGAAAATGCGCCAACTTCGAGTGGAGCACACCCAGTTGGACCAAGCGCAGCGCTCCTGGTAGCGCTGCACCCCCTCCGTTCACGTTCTGACCAACTGGAAGCACGTGAAAAACAATCTTTCTCCACCCTGACCCAATCCTTTCCCTCATCAGTGACGATCCATGGCCTCGATCGTTGATCAAAAGCTGGGGGCAAACTCCTTGAGGACCGGGATCATAGTGTTTTGACAGGAAATCGTGCAAATTCCTCTTAAAAACCCTATCCCCAGCACTGTGATACTCCACATATGTAGCCCCGTATTTGATCCTGCCCCAATGGGGAGAGCCCAATCTCCCACCGGCCTCCTTTCTTCCACACTGGTGTAATCAAGTTTCATGTCGGTACCTGAGGCCTGAACACCTGCCCTTTCTCTAAAATCTGTCTCAGTTTCTGTCTTATGCTGGTTTCCTGAGGTACCGGTGAAGGAAAGGAGACGAGGCCTTCTTGGGATGGTGGACCTTGAGGGAGTTGGCTTTGTGTGTGTTGAGAATGCTCCTTATTATTAAGCAGCCCTCATTTCTGTTGCAAACATTCTTGTGTGGTGGTGGGGGGGGGTGTGCATATTGCGATAGGATGGATGGCTGAGGCAGCATTCCCTGTTGCGGAGAAAGGATTGATGGGTTGCTGTTGTGATGGTGCCTGGTACAGCTGGTGGACCCCTGCAACCGGTCTATATCCATCTGGGGGCTTTGCTGTTGTGCACTTAGCTCTTGCTGTCCATCTGCCCCCTGTTGCAGCTGCCCATGCCCCATCAACAGTATGAGCTGGCCTGTGGCAATATTGTCATTTTCTGATAATTCATTATTATTATTTCTTTTATGTAATGAGACACCAACTCCTGGTGGCTGAACCCGTTGAATAGACGGTAGAAACTGTTGATGCAGTAACAGATCTTACTACCTGTCTTTCATTCGTTGCTGCCAGGAGCAGCTGTGGAAGTGGTGCTTGTTTTTGCAAAATCTGCATCAGCTCCTGCATCTATTCTTGTCCAGGTCAAGTAGTTGTCTCATTACTACTTTCATTTATTTGCCCTTTATTATTTTCATCACCATTATTATTATGATCATGGTTGTTTGGGATTGGGCGATGACGTGGTATCCTGATGTCCTTGGTCTATGGGGTGGTCACGAGACTGCTGGGTGGTTTGTACAGTTTGGTTTACTCGAGGCCAGCAGAGCGAAGCTACAGACTATTTCCTAGCTTAGGCCAATAGGTTAGGTCATTTGCATGATTCACATGAGGTCCTGTGTTCAATACCAGATTATGACTTAGAGCTAGTCATCCTCCAAGTACGTAGTCAAGGGTTGAGGCTGGCATAGCAGTTTCTTAGTACGGGATGTCGGGGGTGTCAGGAAATACTGCACTTTACCGCCGGGCCCGAACGGGCTCCATGGACATACAAGGGAACAGAGGATTGCCAGCTCTTACAGATTACCATACAACACAAGGCTAATAGATTGTTCAGGGTCAATAGATACAGTCCATGATACAGTCCACGATTCACGACTTAGGGTTGGCTATCCTCCTAGTACGTAGCTTAGGGTTGAGGTTGGCACTGCACCTTACTCCGGGGCTGGAACGGGCTCCACGGATATACGAGGGAACAGAGGATCCGCAATTCTCTCTACCATCAACACAATAGAACACTGTAGTAATACACACATGACTCAAGGTTGGCTATCCTCCGAGTACGCGCATATGGTTGAGGCTGGCATAGCAGTTCCTTAGTACGAGATGTCGGGAGTGTCAGGAGGTACTGCACCTTACCGCGGGGCCGGAACGGGCTCCAGGGATATACGATCCTCCAGCTCTTTCTACCATCAACGCAATACAACATTGTAGTAATACAACATAAGGATAAGAGATTCAAATCATAACTCAAGACTCAGGGTTGGCTATCCTCCAAGTCAGTAGCATAGGGTTGAGGCTGGCATAGCAGTTCCTTAGTACGGCATGTCTGGGTTGTCAGAAGATACCGCACCTTACCGGGGGTTCGGAACGGGCTCCAGGGATAAGCTGCCTTTTTGTACTTGTATTGATAAGAAAGAAGTCCGGGGTGAATTATGTGATTGGATACAGAGGGATGTTCGATCGAAGGACCTCGCTAACCTGCTGCAAAACAAGTTGTGTGTGGTCTGGACGAAAGCCAGATCCGTGACGGATATTCTGCACAATCACCGTCATTATGTGAAGACTGAAGGGTCTTGCACATGCGGAGATTTCAACCTGCCCAGAACTGAAGGGCATGTTCGGGTAAAATTGAGCGAAATTCCCGGCGTGAAGACTTTCTTACATAACTCCGAAAACATACCTACTCCTGGACGAATGATGAATGTAACCGCAGTTTTGGACGCGTGAGAAAAAACAATGGAACCATTGAAGAAATTCGGGTTGACAAAGAACCGGCTAAGAATCAAGATGGAAAGGATCGTGCGCACGGGTGTGTGGTACTGACTGAGTACGTTGTTGGGATCAGAGGTGCCTTTGATGGTTTGTTCATGTCCCCACTGGAGTGGAACCCAGGAGAAACCTTGATAGAATGCCCATTACTTTATGGCAAAGGGATGAGGAGGATGTTCGATGATAATCCGAACTACGAAAAAAGTGGAGAAGAAGAACAAAGTATCTTGCACAGAATGAGACAGCAGTTTCACGAGCAGGGACTGGACAAGATTGCGAGACGGAACAAGGATGGGAAAATACGGCACGCATTTGTGATGAGCAAAGACAAAGATTTAAATAAAAAAAGACTGATCTGCCCAGCATACATGAGCCCCGTGAGATCTACCGCTCAAAATGTAACTAAAATCTTGAGTTTGTGAATTGGATTAACGAAACAACCACACTTCAATCTCGAATCCACACAAAAATTGAAAGCAGGGATACAAGCAGTTAACAAAAAAGTGAACAATACTTCGAAGAAACAACACATCATCCTAAGGACATACGATATAAAAAAAATGTTCACAATGATCCCTCATGATGAGATAAGAAGTGCGGTGGAATGGATTATTACAAAACAGGCATAAAAAGGAAAGAGATTGACACGGATTAAAATCTGGGGAAAAGGCACATGAATGGAAAAATCTGTAGGAGAAAAATGTCGGAAATCGATCTACTCAAAATGGTCGATTTTCTGCTCCGTAATAATTATTTTCAGACATTGATGAGATTTTGTATCAGAAAAAAGGAATACCGATGGGAGGACATACAAGTCCCTCTCTAGCTTGCCTGGTGTATATGAAAGCAGAATATGGCTTCCTAAAATCACTAGGCAAAGATCGATCACTGGTATGGGGCAGGAGATTTGTGGATGATCTCTTGCTTATCACTTGGTATAACGATGATAGGAACGAAAGACAAAAGGCTGAAGAACGGCTAAACAAGATCTCAAGCTGTTATTACAAAGATCTAGTATTGGAACAAACTGATAAAGGAAACAACATCACTGAGTTCTTGGAAACAAAGATAATAGTGCTTGAAGAGCCACCTAAGGTTTTGACAATTCACAAGTTCAAGAATGCGGGCTGTGTTTGGAATAAGGAGGATTTTCGATACAAGACCACCAAGAGCTACGGATCTTTCGGATCGAAGGAACAAAAGTTTGCTACGATCATGGGGACATTACATAGGATCAATGCTAACACGTCCGAAGACTCAGTTCTGATCATGGTGCTGATGACGTATCACCGAGAACTCACCTTGTTGGATTACCCAATTGAGATCTTCGTGAGAGCTCCGAGAAAAATGGTGAGATGGGTGGGAGGAAGGGTTTGGGCTGATATTGCTCGACTACTTGGGGCTCTGTACCTGACAGGTAGAGTAACTGATGGGTCGAACGGGGGATCCGAATGTAACTGACCCATTGGCTGTCCTATTGGAAGACTCTGGGTCTGTGAAAACACATGCGCAGTTAGAAGAAAAAAACCCAGACGAAGATCGGTCGACAAAAGATCTGGGAACGGACAAAACGACAAAGGACCCGATAGCAGATACAAGGATCTCGAAGCGCAAGGGTGAACTGGAATCTGGTCAGTAAATCCCACGTTACCGTGGAGTCGAGGACCAGCTGAAAGCTTACCACAGCGACACGTTTTCTCAAAGCGAGCCTTATCAGCCAACATTCTCAAGTTCGTGAATATATAATTTTTCTTCTTCTTTTTAATATTTTTTTTTTTTTTTTTTTTTTTACTTCTCGATAAGTGAGACACTAGTATTTATACACGGGCAACGAAGAGCTCGTCACGGCTTGAGCAAAATGGAGTAGAAGGGTTGTGGAGGCGTAGTGTGGGGAACGCTTGGATGTAATGTAGTTATTCTGTAATAGTGAAACTCCAGCTACATTGCAAGTTTTGAGTAATTACTCCAGGGACACACGAGGGAACGGAGGATTCCCAGCTCAATATCATCGCCACACAACTGTGCTAGATGGGAGCCACTGTGCACCCTCATGAAGACCTGTAGTAGCATGTTTTCATACCTAGCTCCCGAAGTCCCCATGCAATCGGGCTTGCAAGACGTCTGCTTCAGCCAGGGCTGAGCAGGGGATAGGTGTCTCTGATTAGCCTGGGTGCTTGCAACTGCTGTCTGGTCAGGTCACCCTGCCGTGGCAACCAGGTAGGTGACATGGCTACTCCAGGCGACTTACAACACTCTACTGCTCAATGGATTCTCACGATGATTGCTCACCGGCGCCGACTGAAGGAGATGGTTGATGTTCTCTCCTTGTAGGCTCCGGATTGGACTGAGGTCGATGGGGGAGCGACCTCGCTGGTCCGCTGGGTGGAGAACACCTTACAGAGTATGTTGGAGGTGGTCTGGGAATTAGAGGAGGGGCCCGATCCCCTGCTTGACGCTTTGCTTGATTGGCGCCAGAAAGAAAAGATTTTGAACCACTGTTACAATTCGTTAGACATGGAGCTTGCTCAGGGTGCTGCGTTGGTGCATCAATCGGGCGGCGTGTTGTCAGCAAGCATGGCGTTTATGGTCATACCCTTGTCACTCAATCTGGTACGTCACCATGAACAGATGCAGTTTTGGATACTACATCAATTATATAAACTCCAACTATGAAGACTTCTCCTGCATGCATCACTGTATCATCCTGCGATTTGGGGGCATTGCCAATTTCAAAAACCACAATTATGACAATCACTCCTCTGGGCAGTTCGGTATTATCTTGCGACGGGGAGGAGCTCCAAAATCAATCAACAAGTTCATTTATTTATGCCACCAACAACAATCTCCAATTCATCTACAGACTTCATTGCTCAACCCATAACAACAATGACAACTGCTCTGATTTCTGCTGCGGAGCTCTCAGCTGGTACATGGTATGTCGATGGTCAGAGAATACGCGAGGCTCTTCAAAAACGGGCCATCGCGGTAACGTCCCCAGTGACGCTCATCTCACCACAACATTTGTCGCCTGCTATTTTGCTCTTTGAGGGAGCATCCACCAGTATTAGGGCTAGGAGGGATTTGGTTACTTGCATCCTTCACCCTTTGCAACGATTTTCAGGGTCACTGTCTGATGTGCCATGTTTTAATCTTTTGCTGACGTGGAATGGTCAACAGTATGAATGGTTGATCCCATGGGTGTTGTGTTGTCTGCTTGATTGCCAAGTTTGGGCAGTGTTTTGATCCTGTCCATATGCTCATGGTTGATCCCCTGCGAGTTTTGTTGTCTGCTTGATTGGCGAGTTTGGGCCGTGTTTTCATCATGTCCATATGCTCATGGTGCGAGTTTCTTGCCTCTTCCTTCATGCTTCGTCTGGGTGGCGGCGTATTGACTTCAATTGTTGTGCTCCAATCTGCCAATTTTTCGCCAGAGTCTTGATCAGTTCTGTCTCCAATGACTCTTCATTTAGTTGATCATCACATGTGATTGGTCGTGCTATCGGTTTTTGCCATGATTCAACATGACCTAAGTTGACTTGGATTACTCCTATTCACCTATGATTCAAAATGACTTAACTTGACTTGGATTACTCCTATCCACTTATGNATGATTCAACATGACCTAAGTTGACTTGGATTACTCCTATTCACCTATGATTCAAAATGACTTAACTTGACTTGGATTACTCCTATCCACTTATGATTCAACATGACGTAAGTTGACTTGGATTACTCCTGTCCACTTATGATTCAACATGACCTAAGTTGACTTGGATTACTCCTATCCACTTTATTGGATTCGAGGAGGGTGTCTTTTCTCTCCCCTACTCTTCACCACACATTCTTGAGCAAAGACTCCTTATACATTGGGGATTGGCCATATGGTGTGAGTGGGAAGGCGCCTCATATAGGTTAGGAGAACTGATTCAGTCTAATGTCTGTATTTTGGGTTTTGACGGGCAGGGGGCTCCTGCCACGTGGCAAGGGAGGGGAGGAGCCTCACGCTCTGTAGACTAGGGGTACTGGTTGGATGGTGCCCATGGGCAGTCAATCCCCTCGCACGACGGCAATCAATTATGTCCTCCTTCTATGATTACGACTCAATTTTGGCTCCTGCTTTGTAAAATGGGATGTTGGACCCGGTTTCCAGCAGGTGCAGCTCCCTACCAATAGATTGGACCCATCTTTTATAGGCGTCCTATTTGTGGGGGATGCTCTTATCACCTCCACTAATAGGTTGGACCTATCTTCACCGCTGGGACCTTGTTGGCTCCTCTTAGAGTTACCTTTCCAGGGCCTTCCTTATTCTACTGAAGGACCTGCTGGGACCTTCGAGGGCCTTCGTTGTAAGTCAGAGCCGCAACCCGGTGATTTTCAGTAGAAGCTGTCGAGGTACCTGATACTGGACCAACTAATAACAGGCGTCTCGATGATAAGAGAGGGCGGGAGTTACTGGTCGGTCAGGGGAATGCTGATCACTGATGGTGCTGTGCTTGCGCTAGCGCCTCGACGCCGGCGGACCAGTCAGACCCGGTTCCCCAGGCTCGACGAGCGCCTGGGGAGAGAAGGTCCTCGGACACTGGGCCGGTGCGCGCGCCCAGCACACGTGTGTGGCTCCTTGATTGGCCACGTGGCATCTGCTGTTGGTGACATGGCTGTCCGAGACGCAAGGGCAGGGGTAGCGCCAGCTGAGAGAGAAACAATGACAAACACAGGGGCGCAGTTTTTCGGGAACGCGATGGAATTGGTGAGGGAGTTGCAACATGGAGATATTTTTTTCGACACGGAAGACGACGTCTCGCATGCTGGTGATGGTGTGCACGATGATGAAGACGTGGTCGGCTACTACGCTAACATTTGTGTAGGGTGTGTGGACTGGGAGGTAGAGAGTTCGATGGGCCGTGAAGGGGATGTGTGGGACAGATATGAACATGAGGAGGGGGCTGGAGGACGGTGCGATTACTTGACGGCGCTCTCTTTTCAGGTCGGCGCCGAGATTGCCGACGCAGATGGTGTCACTCATCTGCAGCAGGGTGATGGAGATCAGGAGGACGAGTGGGAGGTGGAGCAGGGGTTCATAGTAGAGGCGGTGGTTGTGGTGGGGGATAGGCTGGGAATGGGTGAGATTGGAGTGAAGGGTGGTAAGGTTGACGAGGACAACAACAACAACAACAACAACAACAACAACATCAACAACAACAACAACAATAACAACATCAGCAATGACGGTGAACAGCGAATGAGCGAAATCAGCGAGATGGGTGTGGTTGCCAGGTACCATTTTTTCCTTTTTTTTAACAACTTTTTTTTTTTTTTTTTTTTTTTGCCGGAAACCGGGTCCGGTGTCCCTTACAAGAAGCAACCTTTATGGCATGATCCGGGCACTCGAGCCAGGTTCATGCCCCCCGTCTTGGTCACCAATCAAACACAAAAAAAAGAAAAAAAAAGAAAAAGAAAAAAAATGCACAGACAGTTTCAGTGCCCCTATATCTATGAACCTAATAATGGGAAAAGAGCGATGTGATAGCCGGGGGAGCAAGACAAGAAAACAATAGAAGGGCAAAATTACAGTTACAAGAAGCAATTAGCAGCCAGTCAAGCCGGAGGGATCTACCATACGGCCTAAAGAGGTCACTCAGGTTCAGCTGTACAATCTATGCGAGATCCTATTTACAGTCTATCCTACAAAGCAATTCTGCAACCTACATATGGTCCCCAAAAAACTCAAAAAAACAATAAAACAGTTAATGCTCATACAATTTCAGTGCCTATGAGCCTAATAACGAGGGACGAGGGAGGCAGTAGCCGAGGCAAGAAGTCATGGAAGCGCTAGAAGAGCAAAAATTACAGAAAATCACAGCAGCACTAGCACTGCAGAGGGTGTTGTTAAGAAAAAAAAAAAAAAACAATAACCGACTGTCAGGCGACTCAGGCCCAACCAATCGATCATATGGCCTAAGGAAGTCAGTCAGAATCAACTGCACAATACATATCAGACCTTATTTACAGTTTATTTTACAAAGCAAGTCTTCAGCCCATGCCCCAACTTAGCTTGGCCAAAGAACCTTGTTTTTTTTTTTTTTTCTTGGCAAAAGAACTCTTTGTTAGAGGAAAAAGGTAGAGAAATTCAACTCCGGACGTATTGCAGGTTGCTGTTGGACCGTCAACGGGCCTGGGAAGGCCAACCATCTGGCAACAAATCGCCTTGCTGCTCTAGCTGTAAAGCCTTTATTTTGTACTTTGTAGATCCAATCAGTGTGAATCACCTGCTTGATCGAGTACTCTATTTCTGCCCGGATCGTTGTTGTTTTTTTTTTTTTTAACCCCAGGGTTGATGCTAGGGGAGCTGATAAGAGCAGGCTACCCTAGCATTCCCTGGGAAGCTCCATCTATTGGTGGGGAGCAGCACCTGCTGGAAAGCGGGTCCAGCGTCCCTCACATTAATGTGTCTTATGAATCAGCACCTCTTGATCCATTGCTGGACACCAGATCTAGCACTACTACCTGGTCCTGATTCACTTAAGAAAACCTGAAGATTCAACCTGATTTAAGGACATAACCTGAAATTTTCACCCTTCAATCATACCCAAACCAAGATCTTGGAACCATAGCCAATAGAGGAGGGGGAAATGGGTCAGGAAATTCTACCATTGAACGCATGGGAATGGATGGGTCTACCAATCATACCCAGTCTGAAATACTATCCTATAATTTCTCCTTATTTTTTCATTGTCCCCTCTTGTAGCCCCTTTCCATTTCACTTTTCCCATTTCCCCCCTCATATCAGATAAACAACAAAACTTGTCCATCATTTTTTGAACTTCCATCATGTTTTCTTGTAATGCATCTACCATAAGAGAAAAATCATCAACAAATAGAAAACAAACCGGGATTGCATCTTATGGTATAAAAGTTACATAAAAACGCCTGATATCCTTGTGATAACGAACATTTGTTGCTAAGGCTTCCATAACAATCACAAAAAGGTAGGGGGCGATCGGGTCCCCTTGTCTAACTGATCTATATAACAGGATAGGAGGCGCAACATTACCATTAACCATGACCCTAGTAGAGGCATTCCTATGTAGAATCTTAATCCATCTTCTAAAGCAAAGACTAAAGTTAAACTTTTCTAGACATTTATCCAAAAGCACGGATCATTGTTCTGACAGTGCTGATGTGGGGATTTGGCAGACCTGCCCAGTAAAGTTGGTGCCCTCTCCTTTTTTTATCACAGCAAATAAAGAAAAGATTGGTGCCCTCTCCCTCTACACTCTGTCAAGTGGCCACAACTCCTTTACAAGTTTTTTTACCCACCTTTGTCGTATATCAGATCCCCTTTGAACTACCAAGCTAGTACCAGCAACCCCCCCATGCCACCATTGAAATTGCCCGGTTCGGCGAACTAAAGGAGGGCAGTCTCACGGAAGGGGGCGAGGGAATATTTGCATGAGTATCTGGTATCCCCACATTGGTGATTTTCGGATCATCTCCTCCAATAAAACATAAATATGGAACAAAAAAAACATGCACGTAGGGTACATGCCTTGTACAGGGGAGAAATATTATACGAAGTTTAAAAATAATGTTAACAAACACATTAGTAATCCAAATAGTTTTGACACAAATGCAATGCATATAGCAACCACAGCCAGGCCCGAGCCCCACAACGCTCCGGTTGTCCAGGGGGAGGCAAAATCGAGCACTCACAAAATGAGTCAAACCACCAGTACAACCCAAGCCTCATGTTCCCAAATGCTCAACGTTGCCTACCCATGACCCACTGTATCCTAGGGGGGTAAAAAAAAAAAAATCATTCTGGGGTCTGGCATGGTGGTGGCAGCCAAGTATGTTATATTCAAGTTGACACAATAATTTTTATTTTTGGGCAAGTTCAACAATTAATATTTTTTTATTCTGCATATACCATGCATTTTTGTTTCCAACTTTTTTCCCCCGTCAAATGGACTGTGGTCATCCAACGCATGTTCAATGCAGTAAAATGTGGTCATGTTTCAACCCCCAACCCTGTCACCCGAGGAATGTAAAGTGGTGGGGAAAGAAGGGGAAATGATTGTTGGTCTCACTAAACAGACCAACGGAACCTTGGAATTGTGTCAAGAGGCGGTAGTACCTGGCTTCCAGTCGGTAGGGGTAAAGTTGCCCAACAAGGATGGGATACAGGACCAAATAATCCATGTGGATATGGATGGGCAGGTTGTCCAGCAACTTTTCTTTCAGGAAAACGGTGGGATGGAGCTGCTGGGACACCACGAGGGGAGTAAAAATGTTTTAAAGGTTCAACAATCGTTGCAATATCAACAGAATGAACATGTGTTGAAAGTAAATTTAGCATTGACTCATCAGTTGGTCCAGCAACAGTTGGGGCATCTCAACTCATCTCAATAGAGGAAAATCAAGAAACGTCCCCTCAAGCACAGAAGGCAGAAACAGACTCTCGGCAACAGGAAGGCTTATCTGATCTGTCTCCACAGGATGAGGATTTCTCTCTACAAGAGGTAGATTGCACAAATGATCAGTCGACTTGAGTAAACCTTCCATGTCTCATATCCATCCCTAGGTGGACCAGCAGGAGACATCTCAGATACAGAAAGAGAGGCAGAAAAAATCTACTTTATTGCATTGTTTAACTCAACGGGAGGGGTTGGTCTCCTTCCCTACACCAATGATGCAAGACACAAGTAAAATACATAAAATGAGGCACGTTTTAGAAATGGGTTAAGTAAGTAGGCCTCAACCTCCTAAGAGTAATCTGATTATCCTGGTAAGATAAAAAAGAGGTAGGTGGGAGGTGGGTTTCTTAGAGTCTCCAACCGGGCAAGACCAATATGGTGGGGTCATACTAAGGGGATGGTCAACATATGTTGAATATCAAAACGTCATGGATCACACGTACAAACGTGACATGCATGATTTCTTGACGAAAAACTATAATCCCGGTCCTCAAGCAACTTTCACGAAAATAGGGGACAAGACACTTATAGCAAAAAGGAAGACTTTTGTACATTTTGAAGAACAGAAAGAGGCATGTCTGGTGTGGTTGGTTTTCCCACGCATCATTGTTAGAACTGGAAAGTCTTAAAATTAAAGCCAACATTTTATGGTCAGTCTCATATGTGATTTCCTTTCTCAGTATCATTCTATGTAGGGAAATTTTTATATTATATGCATATAGGAAACACATCTTACTTATTCCCCTTCACACACTAGAGCTCATGACATTGCTTAACCCTTCAAAAAAGTTAGCGCCCCGACTCGAAGAAGCTGCTTAGTTGGGGTAGCTATTTGAATCTCGCCTGACTCTAAGGTAGAAATAATTCATTGGGCGGCTGGTAAAGTATAAGGCAGATGGGTATCAGTTGTCATATCACTGGAATCAGAGGTAATATGTGTAATTAATGTATATGGTACTAATAAAATACAAGAAAGGCTCAAATTCTTCCACGACATTAGGGCACAGATTCCAGATGGGATCCCCGTAGTAATAACATGTGACTTAAATGTCACTTTATATAGATGGTTTGATCACTTGAATATTCCCTCACCATTTCCCCCTTATATAGAAGAGGATGAAAATATTATACACTCACTATGTGAAAATGCACACCTCTTTGATTCTTATCGTATGATTTTTCCTCGGGACAGGTTGTTTACTTGTATACGTAACAATGGTAATCGACTTCAATCTAAATCTAGAATATATTTAATTTAAATGTCGGAAGATCTTGATAGGGCTCTAGTATGGGCAATCATTTTTCCTCATAGCACAAGACCTGGTGTTGATCATAAAATGGGTGTAGTACTTTACTTCAACAAGAAACCGGACCAAGAGAGGGGTTTTTATAAACTGAATACATCTCTTCTATCACATAGTCAATTTTGATAATATTTACAAGATGTCTGGGAATATTGATAATCAACAAAAGATGAACATGGTTCTTACTTCTGTTGGTTTAATAATGGTTGGACTTTCATTTTTAAATGTAATAAATATTCAAAAAGACAAGCAAAGATTATATATTTACAAGAAATGTATGTTCAATAACAAATTATAAATTATGAATCTCAAGAATTGTCAAGTAAGTCATCCTAAAACATCGCTGTTCAACAACTTAAGGACCAACTTTTGTCTTTTGCACAACGTTGGCAAGGTCAACTAATTAGAGACAAACAATAAAAACTCAGTCCGGAAGGTCAAATTGATACATCATTTTTTGCAGTGGCTCGGTCACGAGCTAAGCGCTCGATCATGAAAAACTTGTTTGATCCTGTAATTTCTAGAGACCTCTCAATGCCTTCATACTCGATAGCTAGTTTGAAAGTAGCCTATGATTTCTTCAAAAAACTACTATTTCTTTCTTTCAAAGACCCAACTTATTTTTAGGAAGATGATCAAGTCATTCAACTCTCCCTAGAACCACTATTCCAATGTAATAATGATAAACAACGAGATATTTTGAAAAAACTATTATCTAAATATTAAATTTGGAAAACTCTTATACAAATGGAGGAGGATAAAACTCATGGGGTGGATGGTCTCTCTAAAGAAATTTTGAAAACTAAGTGGTCACCTTTCTCTTCCTACTTAATGAAATACTTCCATGAGTTTTCAGAGTTAGGTACGATGAGTGAGATAGTGAGTCAAGGAATACTTACCTTGCTTTACGAAAAATTGAACAATACTTTCATGATGTTTGAGAGTCAGGTAAGATGAGTGAGATAGTGAGTCATGCAATACTTACCTTGCTTTACAAAAAAAGGGACAAGTCGAACATAAAAAATTATAGGTCGAGAACATTATTAACTGTATTTTACAAATTATCGGCAAAAACACTTGCAAATCGAATGATTCTTGTTATGGTTGACATAATTCACTCCTTACAAACAGGGTTTATAAATGATAGGCACATATAAGATAACATTCTTCCAATCAATGAGATTGTGAAACTTTCATGTCAATCTAAATGAAATGCGGTCTTTGTTTTCATGGACTTTGAAAAAACTTATAATTATGTGGATTGCCGATTCCTACATACATGTTTGCAAAAGATGATTTTTGATCCTAATATGAGAAAATGGGTTAAAATTATACATATAAATGCGATAACATAAATCTTTGTTAACGGTTTATTGCCTTTGGAAATCCGCCTTCAGAGATCAGTTAGACAAAGAGACTCATTGGTCCCATTTTTGATTTTAACTATAATAGATGCCCTGGGAGTCAATCTTAGAGCTAATCGTAATATTAATCGTTTACAGGTATCAGGTATACTTGAGGAGGCGATCCCTATAGCTTCCATGTTTGCGGATGATTTAACCATCATAATGGAAGTCTCTGCTGAAAACATGGATGAAATTAAGAATATGCTGGACAAATTCCAGTTGTCTTAGATATGGTAATTAATTAGGGAAATAAAACTCAAGGATGGTGGATACACTCCAATGGAGATCGTCCACCCGAATCTCCTAGGGTACAATGGTTGCCTTTGGAGGCTCTACTGAGGATCTTGAGGTGTATTTTTTTGCTTTTAGAAAACCTAGTTCAAGCGATGAGTGAATTTGAAAATCGACCACAGAAAAAATGAACCAATGGAAATGTCAACACACCTCTATTTTTTGTCGATCAGTGGTAATAAATAATGTGGTGTTAGCCACAATATGGTATAAATCAGCATTATGGACTATCAGTAAGTCACATACTAAGCTTCTTCAAAAGCAAGTGGCGGCGTTCCTTTCGAGAGGTAATCATGAATAAGAAAAGGTAATCCCCCGAGTGGCATGGGTTACGTTGATGCAACCAAAGTCTAGGGGGATGATGATAATTCTAGACCCAACAAACTTTGTCCTTACAATGGATGATAGATCTTATTATTGACATTGACCAACCCTGACAACCTTTGGCACTAGAACAAATAAGAAGACTAGCGCAATTAGCCCCTCATGATGTTCACCCCCTCACTTGGGTGGAGGATCAATTCTGGAGCATCCCCCGACCAAGTTCTCATTCAAGTTTGGATGGGGAGAGAGACGCAACTCGAGTGAATCTTCTTTTAGACAACTTATGGGTTTCCTTAGTGAAATTTTGGCGTAAATTACCCTTACCAAACGCTTTAAAGAAATCTTGAGGCAACCTTTGTTTGAAAATAGATGAATAACAGATGTTAATGAATGTATTTACAATAGTTCACAATCTCCTTGGTCTCAGTAGGTGAAAAAAAGAGTACTTCTGGTCAAGGACAGCTGAGACCTAGAAAAAAAATGTTGGATGATAACTAGACAACTCGGGAGGACAATTTCATACGGTCACAGACTTAACCAAAATTTGGACCAGATGATTTGCTTCATTCCACTTGGATGGGTTAGAGAGTAAAAAAAAATGTTAAAATTTCAGGAGGAGGATTGGGTAATGGTCACGCATGATCCAGAATGGTGGCAAGGTGGATAATGCCACAAGCGGTTATCAGGTAGCTGAAAATTCAGGAATGAAAATTTTGAAGTGAGAGTTTTGGGCAGTCTGAAAATCCTGAATGGTTCTGAAGTGGTGAAAGGTCCGAAGACCCTGAAAACCACCTGTTTAGGCAGACTGCATCCTGAAGTGGTGAAGGGTGTCATGAAGTGGTCAACTGAAAGTTTTGGGCAGTCTGAAAATCCTGAATGGTCCTGAAGTGGTGAAAGGTCCGAAGACCATGAAAGCCACCCTTCACCACTTGAGGATGCAACCTGCCTAAACATGTGGTTTTCAGGGTCTTCGGAGCTTTCACCACTTCAGGACCATTCAAGATTTTCAAACCTGAATGATCTTGAAGTGGTGAAAGGTCCGAAGACCCTGAAAACCACCTGTTTAGGCAGGCTGCAACCTGAAGCAGTGAAGGGTGTCCTGAAGTGGTGATGAAAAATATGCCTGTTGTTAACCTTTTCTCGATAATGCATTTGATAGGAGAAGGAAATTTGATTGCTATCTTCAAGATAAAAGTTAATCATTTTCTCCTTCCTTCACCTGACAACCAAGTCAAATTTATCCCCTTCAGATCAATGTTCAGGATTAGGGTACTTTGTTTTCTTCGCAATTAACGACTGGCGGGTTTTTCAACCTCACTGTCAAATTTGAGACTTACAATTGGATCCATCTCAATAAGTACGACAAACTGGTAAAAATAATAAGCCACGCACCTTACAATCTCTCTCAGTCAAAGCAGTGTATCTTTTGGTAAGACCAAGAGTGGGTGTGTCGTCCATAATAAGAGATAGGTGGGTGAGACATTTGAATATTAACGTGCAAACTTGCAAAGAATCCAAAATATATATATTTTTAATAAGTTAAAACAGAGACTGGTCAAGTTTTCCTCTCTACAAAGACATATAATCCGTAGATGATTGCCCACTAATGACAGGTTGGTAAACTATACCACCTTAGAACAACGGGGTCTGGCAGTTCCATGGTGCAAATCATGTTTATTTGTATTTCCTAGTAAGAAGATGAGAGAGACTATTGAGCATATGTTTCTACAATGTTTGGGCACAATTCTGCTATTGAAAATATGAGATTGTGTGTGGAGAGGATTAACAGATATTGACTGACCATGGGACTGGAGAATCATCCTTATGGTACACTGGGTACCAAATGATATACAACTTTCAGAATTTCAGAGGACTTCTTTTTAAATTGGTCGGAAAACCATCCTATGGGTATTTTGGAACAAAAGGTGTATCCATAAGAGAGAAGAGGTGAAGTTGGAAGGAATGAAAACTTCAGAGTTGATTATCCAATTTGTGCATACAAAAATTCAGACACGGTGGTTATCTCTTCACACTAAGTTACAACATTTTCAACAGAAAAATGATATCCTAAGTTGTATTCAAAAATTCAATCAAGATTGCCCGAGGGAAGCAGAAGGAGAAAGCTTGGGTGAGGTGAGATGGTTGGGAGAAGAAGAGCAAGGGGTACCTCTAAAGAGGGACTTTCATCTCATCTTCAAGGACTGGTTTTCACTTTAGTCATGAGTTACCCTTAGATCCCCATAATGTTTTCCTGATCCCTTCCCATCCTCGGAATTGGCAATGGTTGATCTTCAATGGTATGCCTTGATTGATTGAAGTAAAATACGAGTCATAATTACAAGGATCTGTGTTATAAGGATTACTGTTGCTAGCATTAGTATGATCACTTGGCGGCCTCAATTGGGCTGAAGAGGCAGTGCTCCTTTTTTACTCAGGTTTATTTCTCAAACTATTTTTTTATATGGGACGCTGGACCCGCTTTCCAACAGGTGCAGCTCCCCACCAATTGAATGGAGCTTGTTTAAAATAATAATAATAATAATAATAATAATAATAATAATAATAACAATGGACTGCTTTTTTTTCGG
>BFEA01000077.1:256217-274519 GCA_003427395.1 Chara braunii | reverse complement strand
GGAGAGAGAGAGAGAGAGAGAGAGAGAGAGAGAGAGAGAGAGAGAGAGAGAGAGAGAGAGAGAGAGAGAGAAGAAGAAGAAGAGCTGGGGGGAGGAGAGAGGATGGAGCGATGGCGGTTGTCAGGAAAGATGATGGCAGAAGGCGGGAGAAAGGTGGAAGGAGAAATTGTAGGATGCGGCAGAAGAAAGGCGAAAGGAGGGAAAATGTGGAGAGAGAGAGAGAGAGAGAGAGAGAGAGAGAGAGAGAGAGAGAGAGAGAGAGAGAGAGAGAGAGAGGGGAGAGAGCAATAGGGGCTGGTGGTTACCCACCTGGCGACTGTCGGAGATGAGGCCTCGCTCCTCCCACTGCTTCCTTCGGCTCCTTCCCGCTGGTCGTTGTGTGTGCTGGCTATGGCTGAACAACAATGTCGGGGACTCCTCCTGCTGCACAGGAGACGCGAAGACGACGAGGAGATGGGGAACGCACAGCGGGCACGAAGGAGGACACCTGCACAATGGTGGACTACCGGGCTGTCACCGGCCAGCGTTGGGCAGCCCCGAGTAGTTCAAAATCAAACTGCCTTGAGATCCCGTTTTTTCTTTTTTGAGGCCCCTCGTGGCCTGAAAACTCTCTTTTTTGTGTTTTTTGGTCTCGGTTCACACTGCACCCTACTGGGGCCTACAAACCCCCTCACCAATTTTGTTTTTTCTTCTAACCCCTTGTTTTCGGGGTGCGCCGCACCCACTGCGCGCGCGTCGTGCGCTGTGCGCAGTGCGTTGCGTGTGCGCCGTGCAGCGCAAGTCGATGTGCGGCATGTATGATCTGTACCTTTTCTTTCTTTATTTGTTTTTCCTTATATTTATAAAATTTCAAATCCTTTTCGTTGATGAAGATGAGCGTAAAACCCTCGGTGTAAAATCCCCAGAGTGGAGGGCATTCAGAATTTTGTCCCCTCCTTTTTGGTTCCACCCAGCTGCAGTAGGCCCACCTTACAACAGCCTCCTGCTAACCGACAAGCGTCGTGGATACCTGGAGAAGGAAGTGGTTGTTTACCCCACCAGTATTTCTCCCAGCCATTTTCCTCTGATGCAGCCGTTGACACGCCGCAACTTTCGGGGCACAGCCTACAAGAGCTACATGGCTGGTGGCGACACCGAAAACTGAAAACCCCGGGTTCATTTTCTTTTCTTGGCGTGGATGCTCCTGTCACCTCTCCTAGTAGCGCTGATGCGGGTCTTGTTTTTTTTTGTTTGTTTGTTTGTTTGTTTGTTTGTTTGTTTGTTTGTTTGTTTGTTTTTCTTTTAAGAGGTGTTTCTAGGCTCGGCAAGGGAGGGATCATCAGAAGTACTGGTGGTTTCACTCCACTTTGACACACTTCCCCTCCCTTCTCTCCCCTCTGCAACCGCCCAACCAACCCCGAATAAATAAATTATAATCCGTCCTCATCCCCATTTCTGCCAACGAACCCTTTCTGTAACCCCCGCCTCTTCAAACTCCACACAGCCAGTCTGTATATTTCTAAGCACTCCCAAATCCCCTTGTGATGATTTCCCCTTCCCACCTTCATACCAGCACCCATGCAACCCCCTCGCCTTCTTTTTTTTGGGGGGCACAACGGCTCCTGCCAGTGGGTCACACCCAGCGTTTCTAGTAGGCAACTTTAGCAGTTCTCGGCACACGGCCAAAAAAGACGCCGCTAAATCTGCATTCGCGCCACTTCAAACAAACGGGTGCAGTTTCAACCCCCCCCCCCCCGCTAAACTTGCACATTCTGAGACTCAAACAATGACATTGGTGCCACTTTGTCTTCATGTGCCGATTTCAAACTAACAAGGTGACTTTTTTTTCTTCTTTTTTTTTTTTTTAAATGCCCCCTTCGGTGCTAGTGGTGCCAGTAAGAGCAGACACTGCTAGCATCTGTGGAGAGACTCCATCTATTGGTGGGGAGCATCACCTGCTGGAAAGCGGGTCCAGCGTCACATTTACAGAATGGCCTTGGATGGTATCAGAACAAGAATCTTGAGAGGTACCTGCCAGCATTGATTNTCACCTGCTGGAAAGCGGGTCCAGCGTCACATTTACAGAATGGCCTTGGATGGTATCAGAACAAGAATCTTGAGAGGTACCTGCCAGCATTGATTACTCTGGAATCCGGAGGATTGACTGAGCAGGTCATTGGAAAAAGGGGAGAGAACCTCTTCGCCCTGTGYCAGGCACCAGATACCTGCTATTACCCACTAGTTCCTTCCAGCCCCCCCTTTATCCGCACAGGCAGTAATATAGATGAGGATTTGAAAAGAGACTATACTTTTCAAGTTGGCTATATATAGCATTGTAGAATCAGTACTTCCGCCTTGACCGCTTCGACAATGATCCTTCTCTCTCTTTCCCAAACAGGCTACTTATCTTCGTCGACCACCGCCGCTGTCCATAGTCTTCCGCACTGTGTCGGTGGGGTACCGTCCACCCCAGGGGGCAGCGGGGGCAGAGATTTTGCCCCATGAGTATCAAATAAGAGTTTCAACCAAAGAGAGAGGGTGGGGCGGGAAAGGGTCCGGGAAGTCGGAAGGTGGTCTCATGGGGAAGGAGGGTTTGACATTAGTCCACTCATTAAAGAGAAGCCTGTAATCTCTGCAGGGTTCTTGCTCTTGCTCTGTCCCACTCTTCCGGTCCCCTCCCCACTGTATCTGAGCAATCTATCCCCCTCGGTTCCCTCCCAGCCACTCTGTGCAAAAATTTGTGAGTGCTTGCTCGATGTCCTCACTATTGCGGAAGATTTCCAGCTGTGTTTTGAGAGCTTGCCATCTGCGTATGAGCTCCAGCTGGATCTGCTCTTGSATCCGTTCTGTCGGTTATCCCCCTTCTACCCTGACTCCTTCCATCACTAGTAGGCAATGTTGCCATCGGAGGGCCCAGAGGACCGATCTTTTTTTTTTTTTTTTTTTTTTTTTGAATAAGACTCCGCAGAGTCTAATAGGGTGGGAGATAAGAGCAGCCCCTCCTACTAGATCTGCCTTGGTCACTCCATCTATTGGTGGGGAGTTTCACCTGCTGGAAACCGGGTCCCTGTCTCTTATACACATCTAGATGTGTATAAGAGACAGGCCCAATATGGGCGCCAGATCTCATTTCTAATACAAGCTATGGTTCCTCTAATCCTCCTGGGTGATTTGAGGGCGGCCGTAAGGTCACCTATAGTTATCAAAGTGTGCGACCGAACTTCACACTAGGGGCATATGGCTTACCTTCAACCTGTCTCTTATACACATCTAGATGTGTATAAGAGACAGGTTTTGGATCCGTTCTGTCGGTTATCCCCCTTCTACCCTGACTCCTTCCATCACTTGTAGGCAATGTTGCCATCGGAGGGCCCAGAGGACCGATCTTTTTTTTTTTTTTTTTTTTTTTTTTGAATAAGACTCCGCAGAGTCTAATAGGGTGGGAGATAAGAGCAGCCCCTCCTACTAGATCTGCCTTGGTCACTCCATCTATTGGTGGGGAGTTTCACCTGCTGGAAACCGGGTCCAGCGTCCCTCAATTACATTTAGAAATATTGAAAATCTCCTTTGTAGAGGTAAGCACAGCCTCTACACCCCAATATGGGCGCCAGATCTCATTTCTAATACAAGCTATGGTTCCTCTAATCCTCCTGGGTGATTTGAGGGCGGCCGTAAGGTCACCTATAGTTATCAAAGTGTGCGACCGAACTTCACACTAGGGGCATATGGCTTACCTTCAACTGGCAACAGTATAGGAAACAAAGCATGCCATAATTAAAATTCAGAGTATGAACACACATTCCCGCTTTATCATCAGCACTCCTCTCTAGGTATCCCACTCTTGACCATACCATGACCTTGGAACTATAGAACTCAGGGGTGGGGGGAAAGGGACCGGGAAATCTGTTACATCCCTCAGAGGTATCTCCGGCTCCACTGTTGTCCATTCCTCAAACATTATATAGTAGTCCTTGCGTACTTCCTCATTTTCCTTTCTCTCAGCCCCTTCCCACTTGACTAATCCTATTTTCCTTCCCTGAGGGTTTCCAAGCCAGCTGCCTAGTCTGTACATCTTTTCTGTGAATGAGGAGGATTGAGCCACAGCTGGACTGTGTCCTGTCAATATCGCCTGCCAGGACCATGGTCAGGGGGTGTCTGGCAGCATTTTACGCCATATACAGTCCCATCACCGCCATGTCAGTAGCGCCACCGGACATTGCATGAAGACATGCTCGAAGGTCTCATTCCACTTGCGTGGGGGGAAGGTTGTTAGGCATCGCAAACACCAGGGTGTTGACAACCCCTTTTTGTTCCAGGTTTGTGTGGTCTACAGGCCAAGCATTAGTTGGGAGGCAGTGGTGGACGATCTGCCACTGCAAAGATGTAACCTTGGCTGGCCTAACCTTGTTGTCGGCAAACCATCGGATCGGTTTGATAAGGGAGTGATCCAGATTGAGGTGTTTGACGCACCGATCATTTATCAGGTCGCGCAACGGTCGTTTGGGACGAAGCATTTTGTACGTGGATTTAACCGACATGCTGTGGAGGTAGACCCTTTTGTTGGTAGCTCGTGTCACTCTTCCGCTAATCTTCCATTGCCATTCTTGGGGATCGAGGGCAAGTTCACGAATGGGAGTGTGGGGCAGGAAAATTGTGTTGTCTCCTCCTTCCCCCAACACTCGCACCCGGAAAACCTCGGTTTTGTCCCTCCACTCCATGGAATTCCGGGATCCTTTTAGCGAATTTCTCGGGCTGATCGCGTAGTATTCCACCAACTCATCTGAGGCTCTGACCACATGGATTCGGCCAAACCTAGCCTAGTCCCCTCACAAGCGGTTAACGGGTAGCTGAAAATTCAGGAATGAAAATTCTGAAGTGAGAGTTTTGGGCAGTCTGAAAAGCCCGAATGGTCCTGAAGTGGTGAAAATTCGAAGACCCTGAAAACCATCTGTTTAGGCAAGCTGCATCCTAAAGTGGTGAAGTGAGAGTCTTGGGCAGTTTGGAAATCCTGAATGGTCTTGAAGTGGTGAAAGGTCCGAAGACCCTGAAAACCACATATTTAGGCAGGTCGCATCATGAAGTGGTGAAGGGTATTCTGAAGTGGTGAAAGGTTCGAAGACCCTGAAAACCACCTGTTTAGGCAGACTGCATCCTGAAGTGGTGAAGGATGTCTTGAAGTGGTGATGAAAAATATGACTGTTGTTAACCTTCTCTCGGTCCCCTATAACCCCACTTCAGTCTCCTTCCTGTATTGTGGGTCCCCGAAGAGCAGAGTATACCAGGCTAGCGGGATAGCATCAATAATCACGTCCAACTGTTGGTCAATATGGTGGCAGTATCGAAGAGTATCACATAGTTGGAAAGACGTCTTCCAATCGTTTCTTTGTTGGTTCTATAATTGTCCTACCCGAAGCACCCCATGTTTAATCCATCCTTTTCACAGTACCTGTCCATGATGGGGTGTGATCCACCTGTTCCCGAAGAGTGGTTGACGAAAGACTTCCGCCCATTGGGGAGGGGCAGGTATGTCTGGGAGTGGAAGCCGTCGCCAACTTTTTAAGAGGGACAACCATAAGTTATCCACCGTTTGTCCTAGAATCTTCCGAGGTATCGACCAATAACGATCCTCCAACCAGTTAAGATGGTGCACCCCTTGGGTGGTCGAAGGCGCTAGCTAGGCTACATGCTCTAGAGTCAGGGTCTGTCAGCGGGAGGAAGGGTAGAGGATTAGCTTCTTAACCCACTGGAGACGGAGGGGTTGTACTTCGCGGGTCTATAATGCCTAGGCCCCCTCCCTTTTTGGGTTGAATTACTGACTCCCACGCTACCCGACTGATCACGTTTGTCCGTTCATCATCTCCCTTACATAAAAAGGCCGCAACCTTGGATCTCAGGGTCTGCAGAGTAGTTTTACTCAGTGGTCAAAGCACCGATTTATACCACATTGTGGCGAATAACAAATTGTTGATGATGAGAGTTCGGCCAAAGATGGAGGTGTGCTTGCGCTGCCAACTGGTTAGTTTGACGAGGTCCGGTGCGCTGATCCAGTTGTCATTCGACGGAGGGCGTCCCTAGGCAGACATTGAGATTCCAAGGATACGAACTGGGCCTCTAGTGGAACACAATGCACGCTGGGCGCATCAGGGGGTCTCCCCCCTTGATAGTGGATCCACCACCCTTGGATCTTGTTGCCCCAGTTCACCACCATATCCGAGACACTTGCAAATTTGTCCATTAGTCACCTAACTTCCTCCATATTTTTCTTCGTTGCGTCGATCATGACAGTCAGATTGTTCACAAAAAAGGAACACATCGGAACGGCCTCTTCTGGGATACGATTATTCGTATTCTAGTAATATCCCTATTAGCCGCAGGTTTGCAGACAATGCTTCCATAATGACCAGGAAGAGAAAGGGCGCAATGGGGTCACCTTGCCGCACTGATCTCTCTAGTGGAATCGAGGGTGCAAGAGTCTCATTGAGTTGCACCCTTGTCGTAGCATTTCGGTGTATGATACTCACCCACCAACGAAAAGAAGGTCTGAAGTTTTTTTTTCCAGAGACTTGTTCAGGAATATCACTAGTCCACGTGGTCATATGCCTTTTAAAACTCTATAAAGATGAAGGTTGCATTCTGTTTGGATTGACGGGTGAGTTCTACTAATTCATGCACAAGGAGATGCGTATGCTGCATGAACCCCGTCTGTGTTGGGTGGATTACCTCTTCCAAGACAGGGATCATCCGGTTCGCTAGCGCCTTAGCCAACATCTTATATGTGACGGTCAAGAGGGTGATTGGGCGGTAGTTTCGAATGTTGAATTTGTCCCGCTTCTTATACAGGAGCGACAACATTCATTGCCCCACTAGTTCTCCCATACAGCCCTTGCACCATACCTCATCATAATAGTTCATGAGGTCCGGGCTCAAACAGTCCCAGATTTCTTCCCATAACTTATTGGGGAGACAATCCAGTCCCGGGGTTTTCTCCTCATCCATCTGCAGCAGGGTCGTCCATATCTCGTTCTTACTGAGGGGGGCCTCAAGGCGGTTTTTTTATTCGAGGGAGAGGGTTCTAGTCATTTGGAGGAGAAACTCCTCGCTCTGTCGTCGCCTAGCATCCTCGTCTGTTGGGGGGATGTGGGATGCAAGAAAGTCCTTGAAAAAATTGCGGGCTATCTTCATGCAGCCTGCTGTAGTAAGGATGGGAAGACCTTTTGGTCGTGCGGGGTCATACATACCCTCCATCACCGTGCATTTCGTCTTGGCATGGGCAATCCCAAAGAAATGGTTGTCCATTATACCTTCAATGAAGTGCTTAGACAATTTACTTCTGATCCTGGCACCTTGCCAGCGGTAATGTGCTAGCTGGAGAAACTTTTCTCTTACCTCAGTGGTGGTTTGTGTGCGTTGCTCCGCCATCTGCAGGTTGTGCTTCTGTTCTAGCTCTTGAAGTTGAGTCATTAGATCAATTTCTTGCTGGTAGCGTCTGGCTAGTTGCTTGGAAAACTCACTGCATTTTCTGGCCAAATAAAACGGGTCGTTGTTAGACCATACCACTGCGGATGACAGCTAGATGAGGTCTCAGGGTGTCTGACCCCGGGTGACGGTCTTGCAACTTGTCTCCCTCCCGTTCTGTGCGATTCTCCTTGGTTCGGTCGCTCCTGGCTTTTCACATGTTAACGGTACCTCTCGCTGTGTCCTCCTTTCCTTTCACCATTGCCTCGTCTTCCCTCCTCTGCTTGCTTGTGTCTTGGGCAATTTTCTTCAGTGTGGTAATACCATCGGCACCGGCGACACCAATCTATGTAGGGTGTTACGATGTCTACTATCCATCGTTCCCCTTCCGACGATTGGATTACCAGGTTGTCGTCGATCCTTGGACGAGACTCCGACGGCATGTCAAATTTCACATTCATAAGCTTTGGACGGTCTTTGTCATACTCCGGTGGGTGCATTGCGAGGTCCTCCCCGAACAGCCCTATAACTGCACTTCTCAGGAAGTAGTCGGCGGGATACGGGGTGAATTTACCAGTATCTCCGTGTATTTTTTGTGACTGGGCGGCGAATCCCAGTTTCTTAGTATTTCCTGTTCCCCTGTTTGGACGTGCGTGTGTTTTGCCCCTCCTTCCCTTCTAGGCTTTGATCGAGAGAGTAGCTAACATATGGCGCGCCCCCGTCCTTCATTCTCAGTCCTTCCTGTAGAGACCTTCCTACCTATGTCTGGGAACCGAGTTACTTCCGCCTCACCGTTACCGGGCGTCTCTGGCTTACAACACAGTTGCCCAGGAGGCGCGGCATGCCTAGCTGGTATTCACCTCTGGCATAACTTCACCCAGTACTATCTCTGCTTTTACCTAGCTATGGACTACCGGGACGACGAAGTTACCTTCGGGCATAGCCCTTCCTCCGTGAAGAAGGACGGTAATTCGTTTTACCCCGTATGTCGTCTCGACGGCGAGAGTGACGGCCCGGTAGCGCCCCACTCGCTATTCGCATGAGGCGACGGTCGTTTGCGGAGCGCTACGCTGTTTGATCGCTAGCGCCTCTCCTCCCTTTTTTCCTTCCTGTGAATTTAGTTAGATCCATTTTCGAAAGTAGTAATCAGTAGCACGTTGTCTCTATGACAATCTTGGCCCGACAACAAAAGTATCTTTTTTTCTCTTTTTTTTCTTCTCATTTTTCCCCTACAGCGGGCGACTGGTTCCTCAATGCCCCGACCCCCCGTCGGAGGTCGGAGAAAACAAGTTGCCCTTCACATCCCTTTAGGTTCTCTACCCCACTCTCTTTCCCCGATTTAGATGTGGAATGACTCCGAATGAGTATGTGATGGCATGTAGATTGGCGGAGGTGAAATGTGTTGAAAGAAAACGTTGGACGGGGCTGTTGTCACGTCGTGCATGCACAACCTGAGGAAATCAGAAGCAATCCAAAAGGGGTTTAAGACTGAAGGGTTATGAAGGGGTCCAAAAAGGGAGGGCAAATATCACTGCATCAAAAAGTGGTTCTTCTTCTGTTTTGCCAGAGGAAGCATCAGAAGTGGGGTTCCAAAAGAAAGGGGAAAAAAAAGGGAAAACTGCTCCGAAGCCTACGACTGGAGAAATTTCGCCCCGCAGGCTGTGGGCAAGGGACTGTCCTTACCAAACCCTGCAAGACGGGAGGAAGTAGTAGGCTCCAACAGGCGGCCTCTCAGAGGGAGCAACCGATGGGACTTAGGGAGAAAAGGAAGTTGAAGGAACAGAGGAGACACAAAACAACCGAGGCGGGGTAATGCAGCGACCTCGTGTCCAGGGATCAGAGAAGAAGAAGAGAGCCACAGGCAATGGGGAGAGACAGGGCATCTAAGAAGAACAAAAAGAATGCAGGAAGATCTCCCATGGACCCCTGAGTCCTCTCAGTCGAAAGTACGGTGGGGAAGCGAATGTTGCGTCGAGGACCATGACTAAAACAAATCAGAGAAGTCGTCCTCGATGGACAACTCAACAGCATGAGGACCCAGGAAGCAGGGAGGTCGGGAGGAGGACAACAGGGGGAAAATGGACAAGGGCAGGCGAGCCGAAGCACTGGAAAGAAACCAAATGAAAATCGTGGAGAGATGCCTGGTACCGATCATGTGCACAAGATTGGAAGAAGGGACCTTCTTCCTGGCTCTAACTAGTAAAGAGGGAGTTCCTTAGATTCCATCCTCGGTGGTGGACCGGTCCCCGACCCCGACTATGATTATTGAGACATTAAGGAGACTGTATGGGACACACGTTCCGGTTCGCCTCATCCCCCGATCTTCAATGGCAAGCGTAATTGTCGAAATAGTTCAAGGTTACAACAAGCTGTATTTCCCCTTGCTGGACGCCCGGATACCACCCGAAGCAATAGAAGCGTTGAACTAGACAGGAGTGAGGAGGTTTCATATGGACCTGCTCAGGGAAAGGAATATGCAGGAGCTCGAAGGGATTCAGGTGCTGTCAGGGGTATCAGCATTAGTGCTCGTTAATGCAAACGAGAAACTGGGGGATGAGGAGAATTTTCACTCCTCCTTTCTAACTAGAAGTCTGGTTGAGGACTGGAGGTCCTCCTCGAGAGTGAGCTCATCTAGAGGAAGCTTCGGGCAACATTCGAGGGAATAAGGGAGATCAGGACATATGTCCCTCTCCCAACGTAGAACGCAGTTGCCCACACCGCAAATCCAAAAACAGGCGGAGCAAGTAGAGGAGAATGAATAGGATTAAAATAGCAACGTAAAACATGCAGGCCCTTGCAGGGGCTCGGGAATACCAACAGGAGGATGAAAAAAAGAAAACCGAAGTCTTGGGTGCACGAGCGGAGGGTGAATTGTGTGATGCTGCAATAATCGAAGCTAAACGAGGAAAAATTGAAAAGCATAGACAATTGGTGAGACGGGCCATAGGTATGGGCCCCAGCTCAGGGGACACGGGGGGGTGTAGGCATCTTACTGCACAGGGATTCGCAAGCGTTGGTAATAGACGCAGAGGCGGATCCGTGGGGAAGGTGGGCTTGGATGAAAGTTGAAGTCGGGGGTGAGGTCTGGGTATTGATGACGGTATATGCGCCGATGAAGATTAGAGAGAGAGCGGAGTTCTTTGCGAAGCTAAGGGCATTCATACCAAAAGCGGACAAATTACTGTTGGCTGGCGATTGGAATGTGTCCTTGGACGAGGCACTGAGACTAGGCTCACACTCAGCAGACAGGGGAGACGTCAGGGTACTGCTGGATTTCAACATGGAATTGGCATTGACGGACCCGTTTTCGGTACTCAACCCAGACGAGCCAGGATAGACCTGGTTCTCGCATCTCTACAGAGACAGGTAGGAGGTCACGAAGAGAAGACTAGACTACTTCTTGCTCAGTGAACAAGTAATGGAGAGGGTGACTTCTGCGCATCAGATCTGCAACCCGATCTCAGACCACAAACCTGTGGTTGCTGAGATTCGAATCAACCTGGGCATAGAGCGAGGCAAAGGTTTCTTTCGGTTGAACAGTCAGGTTCTTAAGGTACCTGGAATCAAGGAGTGGGTGGAGGAGCACATGGTTGGATGGAAGGACGCCAGACTGTTCTTTGGCAGCACTTCACAGTGGCTGGACGACGGCCTAACAATCACATCCGGGATCCTGGACGTCTGCTCAAGAATACTAGCAAGATCAAGGAACATGAAGGAGGCGGAATGTCTCAGAAGGGTAGAGAAGGCAGAAAGCAACATGGAAAGACACCCCATATCCGCAATGGTGTGGGCAGCCGAACGGGAAAGGATAATGGCCGAATGGGACAAGATTCAAGAGGAAAAACAGAGAAGATGGTTGAAGCTGCTCAAGGAAAAGGGGGTAGAGACAAATGACAAAATGTGTAAAGAAACTTTTCAAAAACTTCAGCTAAGAAGATCACAGCAACAGATGATAGAACTGAAGCATCCCTTCGATAATGCAGCTCCCTCCGCCTGCTCTGCAGCTGGGATGCTACAATACGCCAACCTATATTATGCAGACATCCTGACGACCAGGTGATCAAACGAAGACGCAGACACGGACCTGACACAGCAATCGGACATGTGGATGGACATGACGGTACAGTTGGACACAACTGCAAGATTAGACCTGGACAGGCCCCTCACCCTGGAGAAAATCACCCAAACCGTTAAGTCAATGGCGAGGGGGAAATCCCCCGAAGAAGATGGCCTTACAGTGGAGTTCTTCGCAGGAAACTGGAACGTTCTCGGCCCACTGTTGATGAAATTGTACAATGAGGTGCTGGTAGGGGGCAGACTGGGTAGAGGGATGACACATGGAGTCATCACGGTCCTGTTCAAGAAAGGAGATAAGGTTGAGGTTAGAAACTGGAGGCCGATTTCCCTATTGGACGTCTCGTACAAAATACTAGCAAAGGCTATTGCAAGCAGGCTGTCTAGGCACCTGCCGGGGTTAGTAGAGAAATATTAGGGGGCGTTTGTGCAGGGCCGGTCCATATTCAATAACATAGTAACCGCAATTGAGACACTTGAGATAGTCCAGGAGGAGAAGTTGAACACGGCAGTGCTCCTACTTGATTTGGAGAAAGCGTACGACAAGGTGGGATTGACATTTGTCCTCACCACCTTAAAGAGGATGGTCTTCAGAACCGGCTTCATTGCATGGACAAACGCGACGTACACAGTCTCTTCTTCGACGGTCATGATCAACGGACACCTCTTGGAGCCCTTCCAACTCACGCGTTCACTTCGACAAGGATGCCCGCTGGCCCCGCTGATCTTCGTGTTGCAGCTAGAGGTACTTCTGAACAGAATTTGCTGGAACCCAGACATCCGAGGCCTGCAACTGCACAATGAGGAGGAATGCAAGGTGAAGGCCCTAACAGATGACCTTCTCGCAGTAAGTGAAAACACAACTACTTCGCTGGCAGCAATGAAGGAAATCCTGGGGGAGTACTCTGCTCTCTCGGAAGCCACAGTCAATTGGAGAAAGCCCACGTAACTGCTGCCCTCTCAGTTCACACTTAAGATGGAATGGGGGATGCAATGAGTGGAAAAAAGGGAAGAGGAAAAAATTTTTGGCGTCCTGGTGAGCCTGCATGTGGATGTATCAACATAAGGGCTACAACTGCAACAGTGGATATCAGCTCGCCTCTCCATGTGGGAAATCACTTGACACCTATCCTTAGTAGGGCGAGCCCTAGTGGCGAACGTGGCCCTATTCTCGATACTATGGTTCGTAGCCACAGTACGAGAACTTGCAACAGGAGTGGTGAAGGCTATAAGAAGACTGGTGGCACGTTTCCTATGGAAGCCACGAGCACAGGCAGCAAAAGGATTCATTTCCAAGATAGTTTTCGACACCATCACCTTCCCAAGAGCGAAAGGAGGGCTGGGGTTGGTGGACCCGACCAGGAAAAAACAGACCTAGCTACGAGGATGGCTGGCCAAGGTAGCCAACATGAGCACCCGAGACCAATGGATGACTCTGGCTGAAAGGATTCTGATGAGAGAATGGGGCCTGAGTAGGCCAAAGGACGTATGGGCATGTTTCTTCTTGCCATCCTTCCGGAGAAAGAAACTCATTAAGTCGGGTTCTTGGGAAGCAATCCGCAAAGCGTTGAAACAACATCCACCAGATACACAGAGTCCACCAACCACAAAAGAGGAGGTTCTAAGCCAACTGCTGTTCGAAAACTCTGCGATTCAAGACCAAACAGGCAACCAGCTGCTAGCAGATAGGTCACCGGGGTCGTCCGGGCAAGTCTCGGTTAGGCATGGCGTAGTACGGATTGAAGACATGTGGTCTCCACGCTGGGGGGATGGAAGCCTATGGGGGAAATGAAGCAGATTCTTAGAGGTCTTCAGCGGGTGGAAGAACATATACAGTTGGTGGTGAGGTCCATCCCACCGGAATGGATGTCTATCTTAGGACCGGAGGGAGCGGACCCTATAGGCACTTGGTATATGTCAAGCGTTGAGGAAGAAGGTGACATTCTGTGGAAAGTGAAGGAAATCTTACCAAGCGGGTTCATGACAATAGAGAGATGACGAAGTGAGGGAAGTTCAAACACCTTGACCTTCATTGAGGAGGAGACAGTAATGGTCTGGGACAACCCTGCCCAAGCAAAAGTGGTAGAGAGGCGCAGCAGCTTAAATGTCAACAGAGCACAATCCTGGGTTGGTAAAACCTCGCTCCGCCAACTGTGCATAGACCCAGTTGCATGGGGCTGGTCACCCAGCAGGTGAAAGAAGCACCTTTGAGGTTGTTGGACTACACAGTATCACAAGGATACCAGCGAACAGCAAGTAAGCCGAAAACGCCAACTGATATAGCCACAACAAGATGGCAGGCGGTCTAGAGCGAAGACCTATCTCAAGCAGGATCAGAATTTGAGAGACTCTGGGAAACACTGGCACTGCTACCAAACGGTAAACAAGTAAGCTTACTCTGGATGCTATCCATGATGGTCACGCAATCAGCAATTTGGCTGGTGAGCAGGGGAATGAAGGTGGAACTAGGATGCTCGCGTTGCAGGTGGCCCTTTGAGTCCAACCGGCATGTGTGGTGGGAATGTCCAGCTTCGAAGCGAATCTGGAAATAGTGGTCCTATCGCTGGACTAAGTTTGGGGACCAGTCAGTAGTCTGGGAGGAGAAATGGATTCTATTGGAATTCCTACCAAACAACTTGGTAGGACATCGCGGATGGGGGTATGTGGCCCATGTAATCAGGGGCCTGACACAAGCGGTTATTGGGTAGCTGAAAATTCAGGAATGAAAATTCTGAAGTAAGAGTTTTGGGCAGTCTGAAAATCCTGAATTGTCCTGAAGTGGTGAAAGGTCCAAAGACCCTGAAAACCACCTGTTTAGRCAGGCTGCATCCTGAAGTGGTGAAGGATGTCCTGAAGTGGTCAAGTGAGAGTTTTGGGCAGTCTGAAAATGCAGAATGATCTTGAAGTGGTGAAAGGTCCGAAGACCATGAAAACCACCCTTCACCACTTGAGAATGCAGCCTGCCTAAACAAATGGTTTTCAAGGTCTTCGAAGCTTTCACCACTTCAGGACCATTCAGGGTTTTCAAACCTGAATAGTCCTAAAGTGGTGAAAGGTCCGAAGACCCTGAAAACCACCATCCTGAAGTGGTGAAGGGTATTCTGAAGTGGCGATGAAAAATACGACTGTTGTTAACCTTCTCTCGGGCCTGATCTGCGAAGTAATTTGGAAAGACATGAATTGAGCTCGATTCGAGAAAAGACCGCTCTCGGATCTGGAAATCAAATGCCTTATCAAACAAGGACTCAAGCAAGCTATTCGAGTGGACTGGAGAAAAAAAGAACAAGTGAGGAAAAGGTAGCCAAGTGCAAAGGAGGTGGTTCGTGCGAACCTGGGCCAGAAACACCAAGCTGGCATCTGTGAAGGAAAGGACGGAACTGCAGATTTCCAGATGGATTTTGGATATGGACAACCCAGAAGGATGACATGAAACGGTGCTCAAAGATTAAGTAGGACTAGGAACATCGGTTGGCCGCGTACAGGCCGACCGGGGCCCATACCAGGACACTCGGTTCTATAGAGTCGCAGTAGGCTACTAGGCGAGTGTCGTTTAGGACCAGGACCGGGTCCTCTGGGCCGCGCTAGTCCCAGAAGATAGTTAGAGGGAGGGGACTGGTAGCAAGGAAGAGAGGATCTGAGAGTATGAGAGGAGCCCTCAGGTTTACCCAGAGGACAACGAGGGAAGGAACAACCAATTCAGTATTACACAGACTAGGTAAGTACCAGGCAACAGAAAAGCGACAGATAGCTAACTTATTTAACTACTCTCCATGAGACAATACTCGTGAGGCTCACGGTTAAAACAAAGTCCATAGGGCCTTCAAATCCAGGTAATGAGGAAGGAATAGAGAGGAGAGACGGAGGTAGCATCCGCCTCAGACGCAGGCAGACAAGGTTAAATTGTTCGAGGATCGTCCGTTATTGCAGTTATTGATTGAGAGAGAGAGGACCGTAAGCTAAACTGGCTGAGGCTGCCAGGATAACTATTGTGACTCCGGGTAGAATTGTGGGACCCCGGCCCAACTTTTCGGAATATAATTGCAGTGGATTTTGGTTTAAAAAAAAAAGAAAAAAAAGATAAAAAGAAAATCACAGGAAGATTCGCGACACTGTTTTTTTTGTTGTTTTGATTCTTTTCCTTTTTGAGTAGTCCCCCGCCAGCTAGGAAGGGCTAGGAAGGGCAGTTTCCGTGATCTGCTGGCAGCACGTCGACGAATGTATCTGTCCGATTTCAGGGCAAAAGCAGTATCCCCTTTTTTTTGTCATCTTTTTTTTTTTTTTTTTTAAGTAATCTACATTCTTCTCTCAATCTATTTCATCTTTCTTGGTAGTACGCATCTATCTCATCCTCTGACTAGTCTATTTATAGTACGGGGGAACACCAACCAACCCGGACCTCTCCCCAGCCCACGGGTTAGGTTTGCACCACAGCTGTGGTGCGAGAGCAAGGCTATACCAGTTCCTCATCGCGGTGACGAGGGGTGGGCAGGCATTGCCGATGGGGGAAATCGGCTGTGCTAGCGCCGAGCAATGGCCAGTCACTGCACCTCCCCCTACCCCCCCCCAACCCCACATAGCGGTGTTTGTGCTTCTGACAACAAGAACGGGGGATCTGAGACATCCTCGTTGAGGGCATGCTCACACTACCGTCTTCCCCCGAACATAACACACCCTAAAAATGAATGTATACAAGCTATATTTCCGGCCAGATACAGCCAAAATAAGGGTGCGTTGTGTTCGGGGGAAGACAGTAGCACCTCCCCGAATGTATCCAACTGCATTCACGTCCCGAGAGTTGTTGCTTTTTTTTTTTTTTTTTGGCTAGTGGTTCTTCCAGGTTTGACGTGTCCTGCTACTTGTACCTCCGGGTTCGGCAGACTCGGCATACGGGTAGCCCGAGGGTCGGACTGCATAGCTGGGCGAGGTACTGCAACCGGAAGGGCTATGAAGAGTTCCATAAGGGGAGGGCAAATATTACTGCATCAAAAAATGGTTCTTCTTCTGGAGATTGTGTTGACAGTAGACCCTCCTCAGACGTAAGATGGTTAGCCTAGATACTTGGAGAGGATGGTCTACCCTCCTTTTTTTACTGAGCTTCAAGTTTTTGTGTTTTGAAGGAACATAAGAAAAGGATGGGAGGGACGCTGGACCTGGTTTCCAGAACAGCCTAAGCTGGGTAATGGCCCCAGTTGACGTTCCTACCGGGTTGTTGGTGACCCGCCCTCCTATTCATGTTTATTATGAAATGGTTTTGATTCCTCCAAAAAAAAAAAAAAAAAAAAAAAAAAGGTTCTTCTTCTGTTTTATCTTCAGTTGGGAAAGGATTTCCTACGAGATCTTATTAGCAACTTTGCATCGCAATTCTTCACAACACTCCTACAGGATCTTGTTAGCAACTTTGCATCGCAATTCTTCACAACACTCGGCTGAGCCTGCAGGAAGCTCTAGATAAAAAAAAAAAAAAAAAAAAAAAAAAAAAAAAGGTTCTTCTTCTGTTTTATCTTCAGTTGGGAAAGGATTTCCTACGAGATCTTATTAGCAACTTTGCATCGCAATTCTTCACAACACTCCTACAGGATCTTGTTAGCAACTTTGCATCGCAATTCTTCACAACACTCGGCTGAGCCTGCAGGAAGCTCTAGAGAAAAATTGAAAAAAAAAAAAAAAAAAAAAAAAAGCCCTGCTGGATAAAACAATATATTTTGCAGAGCCCCAATGCCAACAACCGCTTCTTTTGTCCTTAATCCATTCCATTTTTTATTTTTTTTTTAATTTTAATCCATTCGATTCTGGAGGATGGCCCCACTAGCAACGGGATAGGGTAGAAAAGAATTTGTGTAGCAGTTGAGTGATCTAAATCCTGCCGTGCATTACTCGTAATCCGACCGTCAGTATTTTACATGTATGACCCGAAAAAGGTAAGGAGACCTTTGTTTCCTTCCTCCTCTCCTTAACACTGGGAATGTAGGTGCAAAGGAAGTTTCCCGCCAAAATGTTTTCAATCCCTTGGGGGTATTATGGCCAACACCAAAAGAGGTTGGGATCCGCCATAGGCCCACTGGATAGAAAATTTTCAGAACTTTGCTCGCCGGTGTGCAATTATTTTCGTAACGGGGAAAGTCCGCCGGCCAATAGAAGAGTTTCGTTTACAGTTTTTTTGCCATTTAGGTAGCCACTTTGCGTTGGCGCGAAGCTGCAATATTAGGGAGGTCGGAGGGGTGGGGCATTTTTGCATCGATGTTGTTTTCTTTTTTTTTGTGGAAAAATAGAGAATATTGAGATTTCAGTGGAAGACTGCGAACAGGCCGGCGGGAATGTCGCATGCAGATGTGCCGGGTTGGTGGAAGTGTGGATGCACTGAACTTCTGTCAGGATGTCGATGTCAGGCCCCGTAATTTTTCGTTTTTGGGTCCTTTTCTTTGCATTCCTGTAAATGAAAAATAGCGTTGTTTATGCGTTTTTAAATAAGGAAAAGCTGCCACACACCGATTTAATTGATGCTAGTGGGACGAGGCTCCTGCTGTCAGAAGTCAAGTTTATTGCAGAGAAAAAAATGTGGCAGTTACTTGTTCACTGTCGTTGCAAACACCACCATCAGATCATTTGTGATCCGATGGCTGGGAAGCACTCTGCCGTGATTTCCGGTGCGAGGTCTGCGGTAGTACCACACTTTCGAACTGTAAAGGCAAAAAAAACATGAATGGGCAATGAAAAAATGGCCGTAGTTCGAAAAGGCAGAAATAACAGCAAAAGGCGGTAACATCAGGCCCCGAGTTTGAAAAGGCAGAAATACC
>BFEA01000077.1:244322-255607 GCA_003427395.1 Chara braunii | reverse complement strand
CCTTTTCGAACTCGGGGCCTGATGTTACCGCCTTTTGCTGTTATTTCTGCCTTTTCGAACTACAGCCATTTTTTCGTTGCCAATTGGTGTTTTTTTTGCCCTTTCGAAACCAAAAGGTGATATAAACGTACTTGCCCTTTGCCTTTCTCCTGTTTTCTCAGCCCAGAAATTCATAATGAACCTGTCAAGCCGCTGCCACCCAGTGTCACACTGGATCGGCCACACTCCTATCCGACTGCTGATGGGACCATGCTCCTGGAGACCGTCCACTCGGTTCTTATTCCACGGGCACCGAAGTCCAGAATATAGGGAAAAAAAAAGAACGAATGTGACATCCAACATCAGACACGTCTCCTCACCATGACCACTGGACCCGCAGACAGAATTGATGTTGACCACAACTATCTTTCGCAGCTGTAGTCCCATTTGGGAAAATGACCACATTCGAAAAAATCAACGCCGCGCGGCCACTGATATTTTTCATCGGCGGCCACCGGCCTCTGAAACGAGTGGGACCCACCCCCCGGCCCACATATCAGAAAGGTAGTGGCGGGTTAAGAAAGGATTAACTGACCGACGCGCGCAACACAGTCTTCTTGGAAATTAAATCAAAACCAGCAATCTCATAGCTACGAACTACGACTCTCAACCCCACCGGTGGGATCGCCAGATATCACCGATTCTTAAACCACCAGTACACCCGGCCCTGGAGACCCTGCAGTTGCACGCCAAGTTTTCCCGAACCGCCAGCGGCACACTTTTGTTTTCCGTTCTTGGCTGGCGCTGCCAGCCATTGTGGTCGGGTAGGCCCGAGGCGCAGAATTTTTGGAGTAGGCGACGAAACATTTTCTGCAAGGCTGTGGCCTTGTACTGGCGGTCTAAACAAGAGGGAAAAAGGACTACCGGTCTAAACAAGAGTGGACAGGAACTGGCGGTCTTAACAAGAGCGGACAGGGTGCGACTCGGCTGCTTTAGACTCTTCAGCATAGTTTCGCCAGATTCAAAATTCTTCGGCATGCACACAGGCGCAGTAAAGGTCCTCGGTCATGCTCCGGGTTTTGCTGCGAAGTCGAGAACTTATTGCATTTCAACACTCACTGAGGACATGGGCCCCTCATTTTTAACACCCAAAACTCCAGGCGAGTAACCCTGCAGGAACTTAGTCAATGTGTCATTGTGTATGTCATTATCCATGCGTGTCTCCTTCTCAATGTGTTCAGTTAACTTCATTATACTCGGATGTCAAGCCAAGTTAAACCTTGAAAGATCCTTTCATCCTACAACTAGTAGGCCTGAAGTCACGTTCTGCTCCGCCTTTTTGACCTGTGTTAGGACCTGCCAAACACGGACTGAAACACACAGCTTGTTACGGACTCAGCCAGGGCTCGATCCCTGGTCCACGGGTTACCACCTGCCAGGCTGCTTTTTTTTTTTTTTTTTTTTTGAATTTTTGATCTCCAGTTCCTGACTGTTGGTGCCCTCTGCAGTTGGCGCCCATTCTCAAATCCCTCCTCTGCCACTTTCGGATTTCGATACTTGGCGCCATCCGGCATTCTGGCGCCCAGGCTCAGACCTTCGATTTTCAGTTCAGGCCCGACGCAAATTGCACTTCTGCACTCGGGACTCAACTTGAGTCCGGTACTTAAGATCGGAATCCAGCTGAGTTTGGACATTAGTTTTCCGCCTCAGTGCTTGTGCTTCAGTGTGACTTGCTGCGACATTGTGTTCGGAACCCAAGAATGCGATTTCGCAACTTTGCCACTTTGTCACTTCGTGTCTGCGTCCATCGAGTCGTGTCGAGTCCGTGTCGAGTTGAGTGAGTGTGTGTGTGTGCTCTCACTCCCTCCCTCTCTCTCTTCCCCGTCCTCGCTGCTCTGCGTCAGCCCCACCACACAGCTGATTTCTGAGTTTTGCCAATGGAACGCATTCTTTGCTGAGTTTACCGCTTGTTGCTGAGTTCTCTAAGTCTGAGTGTGTGTGTGCTTGCTGGTCTGCGTGCCTGTCTGAGTGTCGGTTTGAGTGTGTGTGAGACCCGCGAGCGTACTTATCCGTGTGGAAGGCCCAAAGGGCCGGTACTAACCTGTGGCCGTGGCATTGAGGGATGCAGCGGGGGAAAACACTCAAGTGGTAGGGAAGGAGGCCCGCAACACTTGAAGCAGCGGAAAAACACTCAAGTAGCAGGTAGCCCGGTACCACACCAGGTAGAGGTAGATGTGCCGGGTCCTCGATGCCGAGCAGAAGAAGACAAAGTTGGCATTTTTAGAGGCCCAGTAGTTGTAGGCCAGTTCTAGGCGTGTACCAGTCTAACCAGTCTGAGTGTAAGGCATGTACGGGCAATATCAGAGTCTGCAATGATGTTTCCCTCCGAAAGGGGGGAGGTACCGGTTGCTTGGAGGCCACGCGGCCTAGGAAGTCATTGACCAAGAGGCAAGCAGGCCGCTATATCTCAAGGAGGAGCGAGGTGCTCCTCCTCATTGTCGGTGTGCAAGTTTGGCGACACACTGGTTAGAGCGCTGGCTGGAGTAGGGCTAGCATCAAGAGCAGCGCTGCAGGGAAGGAGCAAGGAGAGCAGGAGGAAGAAGACGAGGACTAGGAGGGAGGAGCGCCAGAGGTACTTACCTGGCTATGGTGGATGCCATCTTCATCACCTTGGTGGGCGCTGCATCTGGAAGGCCCCCGTTGGGGTAGAGCTACACCAACAAGCTTCGAGGCAGAGTCAGGCATGGCGGCCTGAGTCAGAGCAGCCATAGCTACTTCGTGTGGTCCTTTGCACAGCAGGGTGGTGCCCTGATAGTCTGCCATAGTCCTCGGCCATGGAAGGTAGAAGGAGGGTGGCCATGGCTATGGTGGACCTCATGTGATGCCTGCAGTAGAAGAGGGATTCGGACATTGATTCTGGTTCAGCCATTCAACATTATTATTATTATTTCTTGTTTGAATAAGAGGGGAGGAGATAAGGAGGAAGAGAGGGGTTGGCGAAGAAGAAGAGAATTCTCATTGGTCTTTGCTGGTGTACATCTTCTTCTTCTTCTTTCTTTCATCTTCTTCTTCTTTCCCGCTCCCTCCTGTCAAGTTCATTCATTTCTTTTTGGAATTGGATGGCACTTTCTCATAAATGTGTACTTCGAAATTGGCCTGGATCATAACATTGGTATTAGAGCGGATTCTACTTGCTGGCGAGAGTTGACTGTGCCGCTCCGACCCTAACCTAAGTGGAGGGCTACCACTTGGTGTTAAGGTTAGAAGTTGAGGGAAGTGAGGCAGCGTGGTTAAGGGAAGCTGCCCCAACCTGGTTAGGATGTGTAGGGTCGACACTTGACCTAACTGGGTTGTGTGAGAGTAAGATTGGAGTGGCGAGACACTTCAAGAAAACTTCGTGCGACATTTGGGAGAGGCGATAGTGAGAGGCACTCGTTGCCGAAATCTGATTCAAGGGAGACACTTGGCAACTTTAGGGCTTCCCTCAAGTAGGCGAGTTTGATGGAAAGCAGCCATTTTGCATCTACGGACCACAAATTGCTACTTTGTTCTTCAGCATCGACGGGGGATCCGGCGTTGTACTCTGGTGTTGGAGTCGGACCTTCCTAGTAGATAGGACACTAGTGTAGGGGTTGCGTTAAATGGGTCAGGAAGACCATACGAGGGGGGTGAGTCTATTCATCTCGAAGCTCAGGCCACTAAGGTAAGTATCGTGCACCTACGGGACGCCCATGTATGTGTATCTATGGCATTGATCGATTGTTGGGGTTAGTATGGGTTTTTTTTCCTACTCCATTGTGGTCTTGATTTGTGAATCCGAGTATGCAAATTGTTTTCTCACCTGATGGATGAAGAAATGAGGTATCTTGCTTTGGACGTCATATCTTTCCACAGTGTATTGTCTCTTTGTCTGTGAACGGATGTAGACTATAGGTTATTTCTGAAGTTGAAATTCATTTTGCAGTTCGGTAGAGGTGGAAAGTGCGCTCATGTGAGGCTCTTCTTGGTTGCGACTTGGTCACGGCCTACTTTGGACCTTCTGGGCACCAAGTGGGACCAAACACAAGCAAGAAGGACCCCTTAGGCCCAAATCTGTTTGACGTTATATCTTTCTCTTTCTGTCTGAGATGCAAAGTTTTATTCTTTGGTTAGAGCACTCGTTGCCGATGACATCTCGGCTACGATGTTTTGTATACGTTGATCGCACGGTCCGTAGTTTGACTCGCATCTTATACACCACTCAATTCTTCATTATTGCATGTCGTTACTCATTGTCTGAATTTGGTGTTTTTCCACCGAACTGATCTGATTGGACTCGAGGGGATCTCGTATTCGGTTTGACTAGGCTAAGACGTTCGATCGGATTTCTCACCTGAATTACTTTATGTTGTTGTATGGCTGTTTTATAGTCCGAATGTAATACCGCTCCGACTAGGAGTTCTACCTTCTCTTCTTTAAGTTTTTTCCAATCGTTTTTCTTTTCCGAGTTCATATTTCGATGTCTGTAGATACTTGTGGACAAAAGGAAGAGAGAGAGAGAGAGAGAGAGAGAGAGAGAGAGAGAGAGAGAGAGAGAGAGAGAAAGGAGATAGAGAGCACTCATCTTGAGGGACTTCCTGAGTCTTTTTCCGTAATGTCTGAGAACCCGTTAATTCTAACATGGTCACGGTAAATGCCTTTGTGGCCTTGAAGGCCCAATTGGATGCAGTCAACGATGAAGACAAACTGTTGTTCCAAGTCGTCTACGACAAGGCACTGGCGAGGGAAGAAAAGGCAGAGGAGGAAAAGTGGAAAAAGGTTGTTGCGAACCACAAGGCTGTTTCTAAAACATTCCCCTCCTTGGCTGACACTTAGGCCAAGAAAGATTTGGTAAAGTATGTGCATGCTTTCATAGACTGTCATCTGCTAAGTGAGATGTCCGATCAAATATCGAAATTGTTTGGCCGGGTAAGTGAACTGCAAATACAACTTGCAGATATGGCCAAGGAGCACAGTGATTAGATGCAGCAGATGACAAATCTGCATTAGGTCTGGATTCCTAGTCCTCTTCCTCTACCTCCTGCCTCCAATGTTGCTAACCAGACAGTCTTTGCCCTCTCCATGTCTCTATCTCTTCGTCCCTAAGTGTGCTTCAATCGGGACCTGCAATAGGTGCAGACCCCATTGTCATTGCAACAAGTGACGACGCAAGGGGTTTTGCAACTGCTGCAGCCTCGAGTTCAGACACAACATTTGCTGATGTCAATTATAACACTCCCTACGTGGACCGAAAGGCGGTACAAATACCGTCTCAGTACGACGGCAAGGAAGGCATAGGGTCCTGCATCATCTCTTTAAAAGTCCAAGTTATGCAAGTCGGGTACATGAAGATAATTTGACGCAGTGGCTCGAGGTCACAACAGTGACCACATTGGAAGAGATATTGATTAAACAATACAAAGATCCACTTGCCGTTACTAGAATAAAGAACAAGCTTGACAATCTCAACTGGTCAAGCACCATGCACAACCTGCAATTGTATATAAGCAGACTTTTTGCTACTCCCGAGTTGAATATGATTGCGCAGTCATGCATGGATGTTGTGAAAGGTGTGGTTGTCACTACTTACATGCATCGCCTAGGCAAAGATATCATTGGATACATGTATTGATTCTCCCTCATGCAGGGTATAGTCGGCCTCGAGGCACAAGACCTCGTTTCCACAGCAGGCAACACGAAGCCAATAGGCGGCAAGCGGTTTAAAGGAGCAACCGCTTTGCTGTGCATGACCTGCTGGAGGCTGATGAGGAGGCCTATACAGATGACCCCACTCTTAATGACAATCAAGGGTAGTCTGTTACAACATGTTCATCTTCAACCACAAATCTGATATTAACAATGACGAAAAGAAGCTTAATGTCTGTAGAAAAACTTCCAATGTGAAGGGACCAAACCGAAACTTAGGGAAAAACTTCATCTCAATCCCCAAAGGAGTCAAGATCCCAGCCAAGTCAGAGGATGCTGCAACCAAACCTTGGTTGGACCTGTAGATCAACAAAAGTGAACGGAAGCCTAGGATCAAGAAGGGAGTTCATCCGAATTGTCTGAAAACTAGTTATAAAGTTCAAAGTTGTTGTAGGCTGCAGGGAAATGGGGAGTGGAATTGACATCAGCACCTTCTATAGCAAGCGAGACTGAACCTGATGCAAATTAATTGTCTGCTTTTGAAGCACCGTCCTCTACTGATTCCAAGTAGCGCATGTCATGCACTCTATGATGAGCCTTGAAAGGAGTATGAGAAGGTTAACTTCCACTACCACCTTGAGCATTGGGCTGAGATGAAACAGCAACGTGCTCCATGAACATCAAAATTAATATTCTTCAAGATTCTTATGAACCACTGGGGCAACTGCTAAATGCATGTCTCCACATGGAATACGCAAGGTGGGTTTGGGAACGAGGCAAGTGGAGTTGCAGGCCTCTTGCTAGATCTAAGTAGGCAATACAAAAGTTGTCTCCTTTGCGTATGTGTTCAAATGTGTGCGCACTACCTTTGACAAGAGTTGCAGGCCCCTTGCTAGACCCAAGTAGGCAACACAAAAGTTGTCTCCTCTACGCATGCGGTCAAAGGTGTGTGGACTACCTTTGACAAAGACAGGACAGTGACACATGCACTCAAGTTCTATATATTTGACAAGTGCACTGTCGACACAGTCCTTGGATTGGGTTGACTACAGTCCCAATGCAAATGGCTTAGTGGAAGGATGAGTGGTGCATGATGCTTTGGGAAATGAATGCGCAGTAGTATTACTAGACAAGAAGAGTGAATCCCAAGTGACCTATCTCAATGCAATGCAATTCTGCAAGAAGTGGTGTAAGTACAAGGTGGAAGAGCAATTATATGTTACTTTTGTTCGTCCTACTCATGTGCCTTCTACTTTTACATCTAGTATGCCTACTTCTAGTCTTTCTACTTTTGCTACTTCTAGTCCAAATGATTCTACTTCAAATTTGGTTGCCTTCACTACTTATCTGCGACCTTATTTATGTGATCCTTTTTCTAATCCCCCACCCTAAAAAATTCCCAGCCAACATCCAAAGTTTACTCAACGGATTTCCAGAAGTTATGGTTGAACCGCGTCGAGTCCCCACGCGATCATTTAAACACAATCAAGTTAGTGGAAGGCGTTGTTCCTCCACAAGGTTGTGTATACCATATGGAATCCGATGAGTTTGAGGAACTTCAAAAGCAAATTGACAACATGATGGACAAGGGGTAGATCAAGCGAAGCAAATCTGAATTCGGTGCACCGGTTCTGTTTGTCCCAAAGGAAGGAGGCAAACTGTGAATGTGTCTTGATTAGAACTAAATCGCATCACAAATAAGAATGTGTACCCATTGCCACGCATAGATTATCGGCAAATTTGGGTATCAACAGACCAACGCAAGACTGCATTCAAAACACGACGGACTTTATGAATTCACTGTAATGCCCCTCTGCCATCTTTCAAAGTCTTATGGACAAGGTCCTCCACGAACAAATTGGTCGATTTGTGTTTGTGTATGTGAACAACATTTTGATTTTCATCAAATCAATCGAGGAATACACGCGGCACCTTAAGGAAGTGTTTACCATCGTCGAGAAAACGTAGCTTCATCTCAACTTAGAAAAATCTGAATTTGGAAGGGATAGCGTCATTTATCTTGGGCACCAGTTATCTATTGCAGGCCTCAGGCCTGAAGCAACCAAGGTTGAGGTCATACGCAAGTGACCTCGCCCCACAAACGTCCACGAATTGTGTTTTTTTCTTAGCCTTGCATCCTACTATCGAAAGTTTGTGCCAAAATTTTCTATCATTGCTCGCCCATTGTCCCAACCAACAAGCAAAAATGTACCTTACACATGGGATGAAGGACGTGATATCGCCTTTCAAACCTCAAAAGAGACATTGGCGAGTCATCATGTGCTCCGCATTAAGTATCCCAAACTCACATTCGTAATCATTATGGATGCGAGCCAACATGGGATTGGCTCGATGCTGCAACGAGATGATAGTGATGACTTTCATCCACTTGAGTTCCACGACAAATGCACACCCTACGAAAAAATAGTTACTTCCAACTACATGCGCGAACTTTATGATTTGCGCACGACTTTGGACCACTGAAAACACTATTTTGGGAAGCCACCTCAAAGTCTCATCAGACTATAAGACTTTGAAATGGATTAAGGAACAAACTATCTTATCTCCTATGTTGACTCGCTGGTTCCATGAGATTGGCATTTTTTACTTTGAATTAAGACACAAAAAGGGTTGTTATAATCGAGTTGCCGATGAATTGTCTCGCCACCCGAGTATATGACTAGCTTTGAGAACTCCAGAAGGAACTCGTGGTGCGAACTGCCAAGGATCCAAACCTCAATCCAATCCTTGAGCAGTTGCGAGCTGACCCCAGTAGTCAGCCTTATTTTCACGAATGTGAAGGTATGGTTTTCCGATGTTACAATAAGAATCGACCATTTGTGTGTCCCCAACCATGAGCTTCTCCGCACACACTTCTTGGATTTGGCTCACGGTCGGAGTGGACACTTCGGCATGGCAAAAACCTACGAAAACCTGTTACAACAATTTAATTGGCCTGGAATGAAAGGGTATGTTGAAAAGTCTGTGGTTAAATATCAAGTCTATCAACGAATCAAACCATCAAGGCAAAAACTCATGGGGCTGCTCGAACCACTTCTCATTCCCAACGGTCCCGGAGAGTCTGTCTCTATTGACTTCACGGACATAGGAAAGACAAGTATAATGAATTTTCACACGTGATCAAGATTGTTGACCAATTTTTCAAAATCCTAAATTTGATTTCATTACCACTGCATGCCCCAACTGAACTTTTGATCCATGAAGTCCACCAGAAGTACACTTCGCAGTTTGGGACCCCCAAAACCCTCGTGAGCGATCGGGACCCGCGCTTCATAAGTACTGAGTGAAAGGACTTTACGTCCCAACTCCCTGATCTCAATTCGAGTATAACATCTGGTCGACATCCCAAAGCCAACGGTTTGTCTGAGGATATTAACCAAACTGTGTTTCATCGTCTCCGCGCTTTAATCATCTCATATCAAGAAACGTAGGATGAAGAGTGGTATTTAGTCAAGGGGTTGTACAATAACTTCATTCACTCGTCTATTGGCATGACATCAAACAAGTTGCATTACTGTTTGCAGATTAGTAATCCGCTCTCCTACTTATTCCCTGAACAGTTGACGGGTCCAACGCTTGACAAACCTGGCTTCAACGCCAAGTATGATCGCTTGCTCAAGGTTGTCATTGCAGCAATGACCAAGCGACAACACGCCATGATCCATCATGCAAATAAGAAGCGCACACCTTCAACTATCGAAGTGTGAAGTTATATCTGGGTCAAGATGTCTGAATTTTTGAAAGTAAAAGGGGTATCACGCAAACTTCTCCCTCCCTATTATAGTCCATGGGAAGTTTGAAACGTGATTGTTGTGCCTTCTCATCCGTGCACATACCCAATCTTTCAGTCTCAAAGTTGTTTATATATCACGATGCTAAGACCTTCCCATAGCGTGACGATATGATCCCTCGTGCAATCAATGGCGGCCACGAGATAAATAGAATTAAAAATCGTACCGGGGAGGGACGTAACAAACAATATCAGGTTCATTTCATGTACCACCCATTGAACGACATCTATTGGATCTCTAAGAAGGAACTGTTGCGAGCGCACCTCGTGTTGTGAAAGCATACGAACGATGGATAGTTTTCGATGTTATTCCCACAATCTCTGCAAAACTCACTGCTACCGAGTACTCACGGAATCTCTTCGGTATGTTCACTTACAACGCGTTTGTCGGGCACTCAGAATGAGTTGCTCACTCCGAGGGCCATCGCTCTTAAGAGGGGGGTAGTGTTAGGACCTGTCAAACACAGACTGAGACACACAGCTGATTTCTGAGTTTTGCAAATGGAACGCATGCCTTGCTAAGTTTTCCACTTGTTGCCGAGTTTTCTAAGTCAAGAGTGTGTGTTCTTGCTGATCTGCGTGCCTGTCTGAGTGCTTGTCAGTTTGAGTGAGCGTGTGCTTGCTGGTCTACATGCCTGTCTGAGTGCTTGTCGGTTTGAGTGTGTGTGCTTGCTGGTCTGCGTGCCTGTCCGAGTGCTTGTCAGTTTGAGTGTGTGTGAGACCCGCGACGGTACTTGTTTGAGTGGAAGGCCCAAAGGGCCGGTACTTACCTGTGGACGTTCCATCGAGGGTCGCAGTGGGGAAAAACACTCTAGTGGCACGGAAGGAGGCCCGCGACACTTGAAGCAGCAGAAAAAAAACAGGTAGAGGTAATCAAGTACTCGAGGCCGAGCAGATGACAACAAAGTTGGTATTTTTAGTGGTTCAGTAGTTGTAGGCTTGCTTAGAGGCCACGCAGCCTACGAAGTCACTCGCCAAGAGACTAGCAGGCCGCTATATCTCCAGTAGGAGAGGTGATCCTGCTCATTGTCTGTGTGCAAGTTTGGTGGCATACCGCCTGCAGCCCTGGCTCGAGCAGCACTACCATCAAGAGCAACACTACTGGGGAGGAGCAAGCAAGGACGGGAGGAAGAAGACAGGACTAGGAGGGAGGAGCGCAGACACACTTACCTGACTATGGTGGATGCCATCTTCATCACCTTGGTGGGCGCTGCATCTGGAAGTCCACCGTTGGGGTAGAGCTACAGCAAGAAGCTTCCAGGCATATTCAGGCATGGCGGCCTGAGCCAGAGCAGCCATAGAAGCTTTGTGTTGTCCTTTGCACAGCAGGGCGGTGCCTTGATAGTCCGCCATAGCCCTCGGCCATGGAAGGAGGAGGAAGGAGGGTGGCCATGGCTATGGTGGACCTCATGTGATGCCTGCAGTAGAAGAGGGATTCGGACTTCGCTTCTGGTTCAGCCATTCAACATTATTAGTATTATTTCTTGTTTGAATAAGAGGGGAGGAGATAAGCAGGACGAGAGTGGTTGGCGAAGAAGAAGGGAGTTCTCATTGGTCTTTGCTGGTGTATATCTTCTTCTTCTTCTTTCTTTCAATCCTCTTCCTTCTTCTTCATTCCCTCTCTCCCGTCTCAACTTCATTTCTTTTTGGAATTGGATGGCATTGTACTTTCTCATGAATGTGTACTTCAAAATTGGCCAGGATCATACACCTGCCAGACTTTATTTACAACGACTCTCAGTGTGCTGGGACCCACCAAGTGTTCCTCTCTCTCTCTCTCTCTCTCTCTCTCTCTCTCTCTCTCTCTCTCTCTCTCTCTCTCTCTCTCTCT
>BFEA01000077.1:137251-151697 GCA_003427395.1 Chara braunii | reverse complement strand
AGAGAGAGAGAGAGAGAGAGAGAGAGAGAGAGAGAGAGAGAGAGAGAGAGAGAGAGAGAGAGAGAGAGGTTTGACCTTGATATGTTCCTCCACAGCTCCTTTCACACGCGCTATGTAATCAGCAGATGATTCATCCTCCTTCCGTTTTAGAACGTTCTTTGATGTTGTTGCCCAATCGATGTCAAGCATTCCCATAACAAAGAAAGAAAGTTCACACAATCAATTGACGGCCATGCAATCCTCATCACAGGATTCGTGTCTAGCGTTTTCAAGAGAAGGGTTGATTTGGTCAAAGCATTTCGCAATGTTGGTGTCAAGCAAATATTTGGCTCTCATGGTGAGGCTCACCGGAGCTTCCATGCCATCTGGATTCTGGAGAACCACATCCTGGCCCAAATCTCTGTGTTGTTGTTGTTGTTGTTGTTGTTGTTTTTTTTTTTTTTTTTTTTCCTCTTTCTTTTTGAACAACCTGAGTGAATGCTAGAAGAGTTAGCTTCAGCCCAGGTTTCCCATTTGGGGTCTAGTACCATGTAGCTAATGCCTGTTTAGCTCGATGCGCAAAAAAAAATGGAAGTGGATATGTCCCGGCTGAGTTGTTTCACCCTCATTTGATATTCTTAAGGTAACTGCTGCTGCTTTTTTTTTTTTTTTTTTTTTTTCTTAAGGTAACTGCTGTTCCAAACGCTATTTCCATTTACCAATTTTCTTCCTTCCTCTCCCTCCCCCCCCCTCTCTCTCCCCCTCCCGCCTTTCTCCCATCTATTTGGGGGCGGACATCGGTCCAGTCTGGTGATTCAGCACTGGCAAGCAAGTTCCCAGCTACTTAAACCACCAGTACTTGGCCCAGCTATCAGCCGTGGGAAAAAAATAGAGTAGAAATGTTTCTAGTCGGATGAATTTGGGCGCTCCTGTAGTGACCTGTACATTTGCTAATATTGTGGCTTGTTAACGGGCACGACTTTAGGAAGTACTGGTGATTAAAGAACAATTATAGTAGGCATGTCCTTTTTTTTTTGTATGGTAGGCATTCTTTTATTTTTTCTTCTTTTTTAACAGTTGATGCTGATGCTAGGGATGCTGATAGGAGCAGACACCACTAGCACCCCCGCAGCGAAGGCTCCGTCTATTGGTGGGGAGCAACACCTGCTTGAAAACGGGTCCAGCGTCCCTGAGAGCATTGTAATTGTGGGATGATACCCTGCCAGCATTGATTACCGTGGTTATTACGGACTCCGCCAGGGCTCGATCCCTGGTCTATCTTTTTGCTGTTTCTGCTGCATCCCGTTTTCGGCCTGGCACCCTTTTTTCCAAACCCGTCCTTTGGTACTGTCGGATTTTGGACAACTGGCGCCATGCTGCAAATCGGGCGCCACTTTCAAATACCGCATTTTTCAGTTCTGCCCTCGGGGGGCTTTTGCGGAAATACCCCTGGTACCGTAAGTGTCACCGGTACTTGTACCGGCTCCCCGTACAGTACGGGAACCAGTCTCGTACCAGTTTTCAGCTGCTGTACTCGTACTCAGTGTGACTTGCTGTTTCGGCATTCGGAATCCRAGACTTCGACTTTGTGCCCTTGCCACTGTGTCTGCGTCCGACCCTCAGTCGTGTCGAGTGAGTGAGGGTGTGTCTGTGCTCTCACTCTCTCCCTCTCTCCCTCTCTCCCTCTCTCTCTTCTCTCCCTCGGCTCTCCCTCAGCCTCGCGCTCGTCACAGTGGTCCTCACGGGATTTACTGAGCAAGGGCGGAAGTGGCAGGGATGTGGACGAATGTCTTGGGCCCGGGGGGCACTGGGCTCCAAGGCATTTGGGCCATCCCTCCCCCTCCTTGTGAATAATAATGCGACAACACTGAGCCAACATTGAGAGAGCTGAATAGTGTCTAGACCCCTTCTTGCAGGATTTCCACCATTGCCAGCAGCAGGTGAGAGGAGGGGAAGGGGTCCTGGAAGTCCTGCGCCGGTCGGAGCGGGATCGCAGGATCGATGGCCGTCCGTTCATGAAAATGAAGCCTGTAGTGGCGTTTCATCTCTGCATGAAGGTCTTCTTCCTCTGCCTTATGATGAACCATCTGTCCATCTTCCGACCATGTCACCTTGGCTATCCATCCTCCTCTTTTCCCTCCTCCTCATCCTTCGCAGAAACGAGAAATGATCCGGTCCGCATCCCTTTTAAAATAAAGTGCACAATCTCCAACTTCTCCTTCACTGCCTGCCACCGCACGGTAATCTCGACCTGCACTAGTTGCTTGAGCTGTTCTGTGACCTCCCCCTCCTCCACCCTGACTTTCTCCATTTCCAACACGCACCTCCTCCACCGTATTATCCATAGTATCGATCTCCTTCCAAGGCGAAGAGGTTCGAAGCGCATCCGCCTTCTATGAAATTTGGACAGCGCCCAAGTAGAATCGATCTCCAGTCCCAGGGCCATGGTAATTCTGGAAACATTTGCCGTCGTATTCTAGATATACACCCTTGGCACCATGGCAGAGCACGGTCTTGCTGCTCCAATCGGGTATGGTTAATCAGCCAATTATTGGTGGGTTGGCAACGGTGTGCTATTTGCCATTGTAATGAGGAGATCTTGGCTGGTCTCAACTTTGTAGTCTTGGAACCATCGGATCGACCTTAGCCGGCCTCTATCCACGTTTAGCTGGCACTGCCATCTATCCTCCACCACATCCCGAAGGTGTCTCCTGGTCCTCAGCATCCCGTATGCTGTTTTTGCCTTCAGGTTGGCTAGTTGCACCTCCCTCTGAGGCCTCCCCCTTCCTTGGGGTACCGTACAGGCCCGCCTCCACCTCCATTCCTCAGGGTCCAGAGGCAAATCTGCAATCGAAGATCCCGGTCTGAACGCCCTACACCCCGTGTCCTCCTCCAGCACCCTGTTATGGAAGACTCCCTTTTTTTCCTTCCACTCGAAAGGTTGTCTGCCGCCAATTAAGTGGTTATCCCTCCCTAGTGTGAAGTATTCTATCAGCACCTCGTCCCACCCCACCAGATGAACCCACCCCACCTTGTCCCTCATCCCTGTTAGGCCCACCTAGTCCCCTTCCTCCAGGCGAGGCCCTTTTCAGAATGGTGTACCATGCAAATGGGAGGCTCTCTATCAGTTCCTCCAATACTCCCTGAGTCTGGTGGCAATACAACAACCACCCTTTCATTCTTTCAGCGCTCTTCCAGTCTCCGGCTTCCGCATCCCACAGGTCGGCCACCCGTAGCACGCTGTGTTTCACCCATCTTATCCACGGGGGGTCAGATCTGCATCTCACTTGCCTGTGGGAGTCAGTGATCCACTTATTACCAAAGAGGGGCTGCCTGAAGACTTCCTCCCACCTTTCTGGCATTGGTCTTGAGGGTAATGGGAGTTTCCTCTAAGCTTTTAGGAGACGCGGCCATAACTCTTCCACTGGCTCCCCATTCCTATATTTTCGTGGAATACGCCAAAAATTCCCAAAATCTATCGTCGAGCCACATCAGCGTCTTTTTTTTTTTTTTTTTAAGAACGGGCCCGGTGGGTTTCTGGGGCAAGGTCTGTTATCTGTGTCAGAGCTAGCGGGGACCACGGAGAGGAGGCCTCAAAGATCAGACTCTGAATCCAACGCATGCGGAGGGCCTGGAATTGGGTGGCAGGGTCTATGATTCCTAGGCCCCCCCCAGCCTTAGGTTGGATTATCGAGTCCCACGCTACCCGACTGATTGCATGCGGTGCTCTGCTGTTTCCTCTTCATAGGAAGGCAGCAAGCTGCCTCTTCAGGGTCTCAAGCCCAAGTTTGGACAGAGGCCACAACACCGACTTATACCATAGAGTGGCCAACACTGCATTGTTTATCACCAGGGCTCGTCCAAACAGTGACGTATGCTGAGGGCCTGGAGTTGGGTGGCAGGGTCTATGATTCCTAGGCCCCCCCCAGCCTTAGGTTGGATTATCGAGTCCCATCCTACCCGACTGATTGCATGCGGTGCTCTGCTGTTTCCTCTCCATAGGAAGGCAGCATGCTGCCTCTTCAGGGTCTTTAGCCCAAGTTTGGACAGAGGCCACAACACCGACTTATACCATAGAGTGGCCAACACTGCATTGTTTATCGCCAGGGCTCGTCCAAACAGTGACGTATACTTGTTATCCCATCCTTGCATTTCAAAATTTTCAAATTTGTATCGTTTCTTTTGAAGCATACCGTCGTTCAAATACCTGTTAGATGTGACTAAGCCAAAATGTCAACGATTTATTAAAAAAGTTTTTTTTTTTTTTTTTTTTTAAAGAGAAAAAAAAAGGGAGGGCAAAATGGTGGCAACACTGGCAAGACCTGAATTCAGAATGCGAAGGTACCAAATCTTTGTTGTTGTTGTTTTGGGCAAAAATGATTTTTTATTAAAAGCGAAGGAAAAAAGAAAAAGAAAATCTACGAAATCATTCCCACGGAGTGATAGGCCAAGGATCTCTTTCTCCCTCCATCTCTCCCTCCCTCTCTTCCCCCCTCATGTCCTCCCTCCCTCCCTCCCTCCCTCCCTCCCTCCCTCACCCACTGCAAGCCAAAAAGAAGGTCCAGATTCACTGTTTGCAATCAGATTGTTCTTCGTCAGTAAAGCTTTCGCTAAACACTGTTCACACCAGCAAAACAAAAATGAAATAGCGATACAAAACAAAAATGAAATAACGATACAAAACAAAAATGAAATAACGATACACACAAAAATGAAACAACGATATAAATCAAAAAAAGAGACCCCGAACGCAAATATGTGGAGCTATTCGCCGCTGCTGAGCTATTCACCGCCATCGAGCTATTCACTGCTGTTGAGCTATTCACTGGTGATGAGCTATTCTCTGCTGTAGCAAAGCGAAACAAAGGTAGGAGGAACATTGATAGCAATATACTAATATAGCAACTTGTACAAGGGCCAGGCCTGGATGCTGCCATGTTCATGCTAACAAAGCACGAACGTGACCAACATTTGGACCAGATTGATTTCCCCCCCCCAGCACGAACATGGCACCTGTGGGGCCTCACCCTTACTGTGTTCTGTTACTTTGCGCTCTTTTCTATCTTGCTCCCCTCTGTCTGTAGATATGGTATTCTGTTTCCCCGCCCACTTTTCCCCTTAAAATAAAACTCCGCCGTATTCTCTTATTTTTCTAAGCACAGTGCCTGTTTCTTTCTTTTGGGGTTTAGGGTTTAGGACATTCTCGAGAAAAGACGTACCTCAATTTTGTCAATGTTCATATTCTGGAATGGTCGTCTCTCTGCAGACTCCATTTGCTCCAATGATAACAGTAGAACTCTGGATTGCAATCAACCAGGACATGGCCTATTCATGTCAGCTGACAGATCGTTCTTCGCCCCTCTCTCTCTATTTCTTTCTCTCTCACACTCTCTCTCTCTCTCTCTCTCTCTCTCTCTCTCTCTCTCTCTCTCTCTCTCTCTCTCTCTCTCTCTCTCTCTCTCTCTCTCCTGTGTGGTAAAACTATGCAATGGTGAGGATTGTCCTCTGCTCTTAGCACAAAGAAGAAGAGGATGAGGAGAAGAACAAGAAACAACAACAAAGGAGGAGGAGGAGGAGAAGAAATAATGATGACAACCGTGATGATGAATAGCGATGATGCCGATCATGACCACAAACACCACAACAATGATGATGGTGATGATAACTAATGATGGAAGTCTTTGGTGTGACAAACACAGCATGTTGAGACCCCAAGTCCGGTTCCGCAAGTGATAGGAGCACAATGGGTGACAGTGCCCACACTGTTGACGAAGAAGAAGAAGAAGAAGAAGAAGAAGAAGAAGAAGAAGAAGTGGTGATGGTGATGACTGGGAACAAAGAAGAAGAAGAAGAAGAAGAAGAAGAAGAAGAGGTGATGGTTATGGTCGGGAAAAAACAAGCAGAAGAAAAAGTGGTGATGGAGATAGGCAGGAATCACAACCAGCGGCCGGAAAGGCGGTGGCCATGGGCAGTTTGGGTGGCGTCGTCGCCATTTGCAACCACTCACCAGCACTATAGACACATCGTCGCAAACTCTAAAACTCTGGAGGTATCACTGTGAGAACGCAGCCAAAAAACAAAAACACAAACAAAAAAGCCAGCCTAGAAAAACTGAGAGGTATGAATCACCAGCATTCGGCCTAGCTATTGTTTTCAAGCTCGGCCGTATTGGGCCGTATGTGTACCACAACCTTTGGAGATCCTGGCCACTGCCGACGAATTCCATCAACGGCCACTAAAACGGCCCCAACCCCCAAAGCGCGTATGTCTGGCTGTATGCCCCAACCCCCAAAGCGCGTATGTCTGGCTGTATATTAGGCCAAGTACAGGTTGTTAAATGGGATAGCAGCAAGTATTCCTCCCCAGATAGGAGTGACTTAAACCACCAGTACTTGGCCCAGCTGTCGGCCGTGGGAAAAAGATAGAGTAGAAAAGTTTCTAGTCGGATGAATTTGGGCACTTCTACAGTGACCCACGCGATTCCTAAAATCGTGGCTTGTTAACGGGCACGACTGTAGGAAGTACTGGGGATTTAAACCACCAGTACATTTCCCAGCTAGAAAATCAAAGCCGCAGTGTGGCCAGGCAGGCGAAAATGGTTGCATGCAAGACCCGTTTTGCCTGGATGGATGTGTAGCGAAATGGCACCCGGTATTTCCCGGGAGTCGCAGCAGCATGCACGCAGCGGCTTTGATTTTGTAGCTGGGAAACCTACTGGTGGTTTAAGCCACCAGTACTTGCGAGGCACTTTTGCGCGGGGCTCCAAATGCGCACTGCGGGCCAAAAAAATGCAAACCAGCGCGGGCCTCGTTCTGGCTGGCGCTTGCAGCCATTTTGCCCCGGCTGCCGACCCCCCGAAAGTTGCGGCATCATGCAAGCCGCGACTTTCAAAAAATGTCTGGGAAACTTACAGGTGGTTTCCACCACCAGTACTTGTGAAATTTGAGTCGCACATGCAGTCAGCCATTCTTCTTCTTCTTCTTCTTCTTCTTCGTATGCTTTTTCATCGTTGGTCTTTTCATGCTGTATGTATGTTTTCGACCATTGCCACAGTTCCACGCCGTTTCCACTTGAATGCATTTTTTATGCCAGCGCCCCAGGCCCGTTCCTCCCATCACATCACGACGACCAAGCGGCCACAAATTTCGGAAGCGCCAGCGGTTTAAGCAGCAAGTATTCCTTCACAGCCAGCAGCAGACTAGCAGTGACTTTAGACTTTAAGCTGCCAGTACATGGCCCAGGCAAACTTGAGAATCGAAGTCGGCCCAGGCAAATTCCCCCCTCCAGAACCTGAGGAGCAATTTGGGTTCCAACTAGCCCAAAAAAAGGATTGAGGAGGTAAATTAAATAAGACTGAACACACACGAAGCATAGAAAGTAATGAGGGGTAAGAAGTAAAGAATCAAAAGGAACCATGTACCAGCCACGCTAACTTTTTTTTTTTTTTTTTTTTTTTTTTTAACACACCCCTGGTGATGCTAGAGGTGCTGGTATAATCACCCGTTGCATGCGAGGCCCGTTTTGCCTGGATGGATGTCCAGCAAAGCGGCACCCCGGCACTTCCCAAGTGTCGTTGCAGCATGAATGCAACAACTCTGAAAAAATGGCAGGGAAACGTACTGGTGGTTTAAGAACTTCAAAACCACCAATACTTCGCCCATACATCGCCAGCGGCGAAAAACAGGGCCGCAACATTTCCACTTGAATGAATTTGGATTGCAGCCGCCATGCCCGTTTGACCCAGCGTCGTGGCTCGTATACGCCTGCAACTTTAGGAAGTGGTGGTTTAATCACCCATAAACAAGCCACAACTTTAGGAACCGTACAGGCCACTAAACAAGCACGGTCAAATTCATCCGACTAGCAACATTTCTTCTCTTTACAGCCAGTAGCTGGGGCAAGTACTGGTGGTTTCATATAGAAACCATGGAGAGAAAAATGATAAGAATTGGGAAAGGCGGCCCCCCTGACCCATAACCACGTTCGCTACCCTACCACAAACTTCATCTTTATACCACAGAGCAATTCCCCACTTCAGCTCACATCTGCCCCTACCCCCACTTCTCTTCCCTCCCTCACACCTACCCCCTTACCCCCCCCTAGCTCAAGGGACGCCCTCCCAGACTGAAGAAAACCCGAGGAGCGCTACCCGCAACCCTTCTGCTTGCCCGCCCCATAAACATCCCTCGCCTGTCACCCGCTCACATGCCGTTCTGAGGGCATACTCACACCAGATCTCTTTTACCCGTTTCTGGATACAATTGTGGCCAAATGCGTGCAGGTTCCGCCGTAAATGGGGTCAGATACCTTAAAAAAAAAAGGACTTCCAACTCAGCTACAAGGACTGGTTTTCGCTACGACCAGGAGCCTCTCTCAAGGACCCTAGTGATTTTGCAGATCCTTTTCCCCCTTCTCATCTAGCTCTGGTAGAGGTGCCATGATATGTTTAAAAAAAAAAAAAAAGAAGGGGGGGGGGGGGGGGGGGGGAGGAAAGGGGAAGATATGGTAGTTTGTTAAGGATAGATCTGGCGGTGCGTTTGAACTGAAGAGGCCCTTTCCTTGTCTTTTCATTCTTTTAAGAGGGGAGTGCAGCAGAGTTCATGAGGGGCGCCGGGCCCAGTTCGCAGCATGTGCCTGATTGATGTTTATCAGGAGATGTGATTAATGTTTATCAGGAGCCACTGGACCCGTTTTCCAGCAGGTGTAGCTCCCCACCAATAGACTGGAGCACTCTGCGACACAGGTAGGAGTGTATGCTCTTATCATCACTCCTATCTGTAGACGCAGGAGTTTTTTTTTTTTTTTTTTTTTTTTTTTTTGAAGGGTCGGAATCGAGATTGCCTCTTATCTGGAAGCAGTACCTAGTGGGTGGATGGGCTTGAAGCAGAAGAAATCAAAGATACTGACTACCTTCTTCCCCCGAATACAGTGTACGGTCATTATAGCTATATTTAGACTGAAAGATACCCCAAATACAGCTATAATGACCGTGCGACATGCGTTGTGTTCGGGCGAAGAAGGTAGTAGGAGACAAAAGATGCACTAAAGCCTCCTACTTCTTCGTTGGCAAAATAACCCAATAACATATGTTAAGGGGGTGCTGGACCCGATTTCCAGAAGGTACAGTTCCCCACCAATAGATGGAGCCATCTTAGTGGTTAGACCACCAGTACCTTTCCCTGCCTGCTTGAAAATCAATTCCGCGCCAGGTAACGTGGAAGCCAAGCGGGATCGGGCCGCTGTTGATAAATTGAATCGGTGGCCCATTTTCCGTTTTGGACTTCTTTTTTCTGCCCACAGCCGATATATGGGAAAGGTACTGGTGGTTTAAAGTTTAAACCACCAATACCTCCGAGCCTTCTTTTTCCCAACGCGGATTTCCAGGATTTGCATTGCGTGCCAAAAAACCCGAATCGCCAGCGGCACACTTCTTTTCTTTTCTTTTCTGACTGGCTCTTCCAACAACGACTTTGGTCCAGTAGCACTATTCATCCAAAGAACCCGGACCGGCGCAAGGGCACTATTCATCCAAAGAACCCGGACCGGCGCAACGGCACTATTCATCCAAAGAACCCAGATTGGCGCAAAATCAATTCTCAAGTCTGCGGGGCCGAAGAGGTACAGGTGGTTTAAAGTTTAAACTTTAATAAACCACCAGGCCATCCTCGGAGCTAACTCGACGAACCAAAGAATGCATTTTGCCAAGCCTAAAGTCCACATGCAGGCCTTTACAAATTACAAATTTACAAAAAAGCACATCTTGCAATTTCCCACCCTTTCCCATCCATCTCCCTGTATATTTAAGCCATCTCTGGCTATCCCTTCAAACTTGCATGGCCCATCTCACCCTTGCCCAACCTGGAAGGAAACACCTCCCTCCCAAACCTGACCCTTCCCCATGCTGACATGTCAGGTCTGGGTGGGCGTTCGCCGCACGTCGGCAGATTGCATGGACGATCCAGATTGCCGCTATAGTTTTCGCACTTTAAGACTCAAAAAAAAACACACTCTAACATTTTCAATCCTGCAAATGATGTCGGAAAAGTATCTTTTTTTATTTTTTTTTATTTTTATCTTCACATATGATGCCATTGGGAGAAGGAAAAACACAAAAGGGAGCAAAGAACACGATGGCCCATCCTCTACCTGCCACTTGCATAATGATCCATCAACTTCAACAGCTTTTGTCTCTGCCACAGGACAAGAAGGGAAACAGAATCACATAATAGAAAGAAGACTATCAGCCTGTAATTTCTGTCAAAAAAAAAAAAAAAAAAAAAAAAAAAAANTGTCCCCCTTTCCCCCCACAAGATCTGTTGTTAAATTGAAATCTGGCCAAAACACCAACCACCCTGGCATATCAGACTCCACTGCTTGGGAGGGAGGATGCAGGTCGTCAATCCTGACCCCCAGTCCTGCTGAGCATGACTGTTTTTTTTTGGTTTTTTTTTGCATGTGTGTGTGTGTGTGTGTGTGTGTGTGTGTGTGTGTGTGTGTGTGTGTGAAATAAACCAGGCTTGCGTTCATTTGTGGCTTAGCTGCCCTCTACGAAAGGAGCATATGGGGTGTTGCCCTCTCTTACCTCCTCCTCCTTCTTTTCATGCGTCCGAAACACCGCTTTTGGAACCTGGAATCAGGACATGGAAGTGTAACAGTGTGTGATTAAAAACGACATAATCCTGAATAATGTTGTTAGTACCGTAAATAGTAAATAGTAAATAGTAAATAGTACAACATGTTAGTTAGTATTTAGGCTACCAACCGGGCGGCTCGGCCGTGGAAAGACCAAAGAAGGGGCCAGCAAAAAAAAAAAAAAAAAAAAAAAAGAAACAAAGCCTGAAAACAAACTAACTATGTTATGCAGAAAAAGAAACTGAACAACTTTTCCCTCAGAGTCACATTGAAATTCTTTACCAAATTTCAAATAAAAAATACACTTTTTTATTACAATGTGTTTTTTTTTTTTGGCCCGGCCTGGCAAGTGATCCCAGGCCACTCTGGTAGCCTAGGTACTATTTAGTATTTAAATATAAAAACTATTAAGAAGTTGAGTACAAAAGACTTTAGAGAAAAAAGGGAAAAAAAAGAAAAAGAAAAAGAGAGTTAAAAAACGAGCTCACTTATATTCAGAAATGATGGAGTTATGGGTGATAACGTCAACATGTATATGAATGTTGAAAGCAGCCAGAAGGAAGAAAAGTGGTAAAGTATGAATGGTCATTGGTCACTCAATTTTCTTCGAATTCAGCAAAACAGTTAATGAAAAACCCATTCCTTCATGTTTAGTTGCAGCAATCAGAATATATACTCTCTACACGCACACACTCACTCACACACACGCGCACACACACGCGCACACACACACGCACACACACATACACATACACACACACTTACACACACTCACAAGCGTAATCAAACAAAATTGTCCGGTAAACCGTAGGCAGAAAGGGAGAAGAGGACAACAAACGAGGGGCTGCAACAAACTAACTGACATTTCGTAAAACTTATATTTTTTTCTAAATTCACGAAATTGAGCGTGACAAAAAACAACATTTTTTAGTGTTTTTTGCTAGGCTACCAGAGTGGCCCGGGGTCACTTGCCCGGCCGGGCCAAAATATGAAAATAAAATAAAATAAAATATTTTAGAATTTTATTTTTTATTTTAAATTTGGTGAAGAATTTCGATGTGACCCTGAGGCAAAAGTTGTTCAGTTTATTTTTCTGCATAACAGTGTTTTTTCAGAAATTTTGGATTTTTTTTTGTTTTTTGTTTTTTTGCTGGGACCTTACCTAATCCTTGCACGGGCTGGCCACCCGGGACCCGGGCGGCCCAGCTGGTAGCCTAGGTTTTTTGTCCCGATGACGCAGGGGCTGCATCACCCCTGTCTCTTATACACATCTAGATGTGTATAAGAGACAGCAGCATGGCCTTGCCAATGAGAGGATAGTGCGAGGGTTTGGTGGTCCCTCGGTGTAAATGCATAAGGCCCTGCATCAGGCACGTGCCCGCCCTAAGTGAAGGCGGGCCCCTGAACTCGTCAATTTTTGCAAAATCTTGGTCAGCGTCAGACAGTTGCCACGTGCCAATTGGTCACATCCGCATTGCTCGTAAGCGCCCCCGAGTGCTAAAAAAAAAAGAAAAAAAAAAAAGAATCCACAATAGTCGTGAGCCCTCCAGGCTCTTCCGCCAATGCGGTTGAAGCATGGAGCATCGGGCATTTGCGCCTGGGTGGTTGGGCATGCCTAACGAAATCGGTCCCACGCCACTGTCTGAAAGGGCATGGGCGCAGACACTTTGGCCAGGACTGAAGCTACTGGGAACTCAGTCTCACGTGGGGGAAAGCAAGCTGCAACAACTGCTGCAGCAGCGTCAGCAGGTGGCAGCAGCGCCTGTGCTGCAGTGTACCCGCAACAGCAGATACATGTGCAGCAGTGGGGCGCTGACACCCAAGTAAAGCTGCGCCAACCGTTTCTTGACGATCAATCAATCAATCAATCAATTGATCAATCGATTGATTGATTGAGTGATCGAGTGATTGATTGATTGATTGATTGATTGATAGAGTGATCGATTTGCTCATTATAGGTACGGGAGAGCTGCACCAGAGCTGTGTGTGTTTTAGACTTTCCCCACAACAGCCCTGATTCCACCCAGGTGAATAGATTCAGAATCAAAGCAGTCTTTGTCCTATTGCAGACAACGAGAGCGTTTGAGATGTCCAACGTATTAAAGCAATTTTATAATTAGACAGTTTTTTGGTTGTGCTTGGGGTACCCCTTTCATTGTTCTTGCAGCTCCCCTTTTACTGTGCCTCTTACGCACAAGACTGCCCACGTTGATTGTGGGTGAGCGGCAGCTGCCCACATCCCCGTGTGCCTTCATGGCCCACTTGCACGTTATTTCAGGAGGCAGAGTAAAAGGGAAGGTATGCTCCTGTGCATCTCTTCAGAGCTTCATACTCCTGTTCATTTCACTTCAGATCTTCAGCTTATACAGTCTTTGTGTCCGTCCTTCATTTTCATACTTCCTCCGTTCATTTCATTTCTGATCCTCGTATCGTCTATTCTCTTAATGATGCTCATTCGTATGTATTTGTTAGTAGTACAAAGGGAGTGCAGGGGAGGGTGGAGGGTAAGGGATAGAACGTGGAGTTCTCTAGGAGTATGGGGCAGGGGAGGTAGGGGCAACGGGAAGGAGAGAAATATGTGGAGGGCAGGATAGAGTATGACATGCATAGAGCAGGTGTGTGTGTGTGTGTGTGTGTGTGTGTGTGTGTGTGTGTGTGTGTGTGTGTGTGAGAGAGAGAGAGAGAGAGAGAGAGAGTCACCCGCCCCTCCTGTGTAAACAGAACGGCCGTCCCTCCCCTCTTTCCACCCTCCATCCTCATCGTGTCTATCCTTCCCCCCCATTAGGGCCCGTCCAGTTAGGTCCCCAATGACAAAAGAAAGTCACCAACAATTTTGCGGGGGCACCCAGGCCCTTGAAAACGGCCTGGGCATCCCCCCCAGAAAATGAATTTTTGGCTGGACCCACCAGACTGGACAGCGGACCCGGACATCCAGACCCGGACATCCAGGCCAGGACTGTCCGGATCGGGATCCGGACGTCCGGTTGGCAACCATGGCCTATACCCGGTCTCATACCCCCAATCAAGCTAGGTTACAGGGCATCTTGACCCGCCCCAGCTCCGACCATCGTTGCCCTGGCAGTCGTCCCTGGACAGTCACTGGATTGCCTTTCCACCCTCGGCAATCTCCAGATCTCTCTACAAGGCCTCACGCCCCTCCATACACAGGTTAAGGGCGATGCCCCAGCACCGGCCAGCGTCGTTCTGGCATCAACTAACTGAGACATTTAAACATGCATAGCCATGTCTGAAAAAAGAAAAAGACAACGGCTAAGCCAATATTAATTAACATCTAAAATTATCTAAAATTATGGACCTGATTTTCATACAATCTTGAAGGACATGAACTAATCAATGATTAATGATGATGAATCAGATGAAGATTAAAATACCTATTAAAGAACATTTCTCCTCTCCACCCCTTCCGTACTCCTCCCTCTGCCCCATTCGCTGCCTCCACCGAGAAGGATTGCCCTGATCACGAGGGCACCTACTCCGCCCCAATTAGGGACAGACCCACTTCCCCCTTCTCCCGCCAAGGCATCCATTTCCCCCCAAAGTATACCTCGGCCAACCCTCTGCTCTCATCTGCCACCGCTGCGAAATGATGACGTCATCGTTCCCAGCCAGAGACTAGAGCATCCCACGAACTCTGCTCTTTACTCCCTACAGGGCATTCACCTCCCTCCTCGTGAAGCCCCTGCAGAGTAATGCTCTCCCCCCTTTCTATACCAGACTTACCTTCTTGCCAGCAAGAATCATTTACGTGCACAAGGAGAGTCAGAATTGAGAATGTGATATAGGAAGTCATAACATTTCTCCCCTCCCCCCCCCC
>BFEA01000077.1:134069-137181 GCA_003427395.1 Chara braunii | reverse complement strand
CCCCCTCCCCCCTTTCCACCATCCTCCCCCTCTGTCACATTGCTACCACCTCCGACAGGGCTGATTGTGATCATCATCCTGCCCTAATGGCCCCAGCTAGGGACAGTCCCACTACCTTCTTCCACCGACCTTGAATATAGCTGTATTTAGACTGAAAGATGCCCCAAATACAGCTATAACGACCGTACGTTGTACTCGGCGGAAGAAGGTACTAGCTTTCCCCCCTGCTCTCACCAAGCATACAGTTTCCTCCCCCCCAGTATGCCTAAGCCAACCCTATGCCCTTGTCTGCCTCCGCTGGGAGATGATGCTAATCCCTACATCTCCTTCGACTATCGCCTCTCAAAGCTTCAAAAGCTTAACAAGCGAGGTACCGTCAATAGTTGTTTGATTGGGCCCCGGAGTCACCTTTTGTGATAATTTATATGCGATTATCCAGATTCCGACGTTTCCCTCCGTGAGTGCCTTGCAGCTTTCTTTCTTTCTGTCTTTCTTTCCGTATCATTAATGAAACAAGTGAGATATGCATTGCGTAGAGTCTCTGAGGATCCCAAACAGCTCGGTGGTCGCTGGCTAGGGCGAGCGGCCGTACTTTTTTGTGGTTTCCTGCTGAATGAACCGCCCCAGACTACGTAGTGCAGGCCCCTTAATCTGCCATTACTCTCTATAGGGTGTTCCCCTCCCACCATGTGAAGCCCTTGCAGAGTAAAGCTCTCCTTGTTGCCAAACCCGCCCTCCCATCTGAAATACTCATTAGCACTGAAGGAGGAAAGAGAAAATTAGATACTGGGAGGAAACAAAGAAGTAGATGCCTAGGGATTTTTTTAAATTTGAAGAAGGAATATGGATAGGAAGCAGCCCTAAAGATGATTGATGATCATCGTGCAAATGAACGTACTGTCATTATTGCTGTATCTGGACGGAAAGTTGTAACCTGCTGATGCAGGAGCGTGAGGCCTGGTAGAGAGATCTGGGGATGCTTTGGGGTGGGCATCCCAAGGGACAGCAAGGTTTGCTGCTGGGACGACACTGGTCAGAGCTGGGGCGAGTTGTGTTGCCCTGTAACCCAGCAGGGTGGGAGCGTGAGGTCTGGAAGAGCTCAGCAGGGAGTAAGACTGTGTTGGAAAGTCTTAGAAGGGCTTGTTAGGGATCCTGAGGGTTGTGAGCATTCGTAGGACCTCTGTGGCAGCCTATTGCATGAGTAGTTCCTTAATAGGTCATTAGATATTCACAGACTGATCTCAGCCGAAGCCGGGTAATGGCCCCGGTATCTCAAGTGATCTCAAATTTTCTCAATGATCTGTATAATTCGATATGGGACGCTGGGCCCGGTTCCCAGCACGTGCTGCTCCCCACGAATAGACTGGAGCATTTGTTTGGGAAAAAACAAAAAAAACGGTTGCCCCAAATACAGACATAATGACTGTACGTTCTATTCCGGGGAAGAACGTACGGTCATTATTGCTGTATCTGGACGGAAGGTTGATCCAACTACACACATAATGATCGTACGTTCTATTCGGGGGAAGAAGGTAGCCAAAGTTTTGTTGAAAATGGTAAGGAGCGGCACCCACTAATGTGGATGACGGCCGAAAAAAACGCCAAATGAAGGTCAGTGCTGTGGAATCTGTGAGGATGACTACTAGCGCGTTGATCCGAATGACCAGTTACACCACAATGATGACGGCGAACAAAAAATGATAGAGGACCTGAACAAAAGCGAGACGCACCCTGGTGAAGATGGCTGGGGATGAATCTGATTATCATTCAAATTTACAGCACCCTGTCGAGTGCTTTGACAACAATGTGCCCACAGCGCTGTGGAAAGCGAAAGGGGGGAGGGGGGGCGCGGGCTTCACCTGCTGGAAATCGGGTCCAGCATCCCATTTGAACATTATGATGATGTAAAGAAGGGGAAGTACGTTGACCTCACAGCTTACGTTCTTCACACACCAATTGATAGAGGCCCTGGGGGAATATGGTGGCCCGAACACTTGTACTCAATTCATCATGGCTTTATTAAACCACCAGTACTTGGCCCAGCTATCGGCCGCGGCGCTTTCCCGTTAACGCGCCGCGCCTTTAGGGCTTCGGGGTACCGGAACACAATGGCTGGAAGCGCCAGCCAAAACATTTCTGAAACGGTACCCCGGCGCTTCGGCGAAAATCGGCGCGCAGGGGCATTCCAGGCTCGGCATCGATAGCTGGGCCAAGTACTGGTGGTTTAAGTTTATTTCCAAGAATATCCCACTGATTGGCACCTCCATCACCCTCCTTCCTTCATCCCCCACCTCCCCCCCCTCCCCCCCCTCCCCTCCCCTCCCCTCTGTCCCCCTTTCCCCCCACAAGATCTGTTGTTAAATTGAAATCTGGCCAAAACACCAACCACCCTGGCATATCAGACTCCACTGCTTGGGAGGGAGGATGCAGGTCGTCAATCCTGACCCCCAGTCCTGCTGAGCATGACTGTTTTTTTTTGGTTTTTTTTTGCATGTGTGTGTGTGTGTGTGTGTGTGTGTGTGTGTGTGTGTGTGTGTGTGTGAAATAAACCAGGCTTGCGTTCATTTGTGGCTTAGCTGCCCTCTACGAAAGGAGCATATGGGGTGTTGCCCTCTCTTACCTCCTCCTCCTTCTTTTCATGCGTCCGAAACACCGCTTTTGGAACCTGGAATCAGGACATGGAAGTGTAACAGTGTGTGATTAAAAACGACATAATCCTGAATAATGTTGTTAGTACCGTAAATAGTAAATAGTAAATAGTAAATAGTACAACATGTTAGTTAGTATTTAGGCTACCAACCGGGCGGCTCGGCCGTGGAAAGACCAAAGAAGGGGCCAGCAAAAAAAAAAAAAAAAAAAAAAAAGAAACAAAGCCTGAAAACAAACTAACTATGTTATGCAGAAAAAGAAACTGAACAACTTTTCCCTCAGAGTCACATTGAAATTCTTTACCAAATTTCAAATAAAAAATACACTTTTTTATTACAATGTGTTTTTTTTTTTTGGCCCGGCCTGGCAAGTGATCCCAGGCCACTCTGGTAGCCTAGGTACTATTTAGTATTTAAATATAAAAACTATTAAGAAGTTGAGTACAAAAGACTTTAGAGAAAAA
>BFEA01000077.1:121569-129069 GCA_003427395.1 Chara braunii | reverse complement strand
CTGCGGATCCCAAGAGAGGGCCCGCCTACGTTCCGAGAGTCTGAATGGTAGGGCCTGGTCTGATGCTCGTTTGCTCCCCTGACACACTGCTACTGTTTCGACCGTGCTTCTGGGGAGTATGCCTCCGTGCCCACATCTGACCAAGGCCTCTCCCAGCCCGTGACAACCGGTGGCGACTTGCCAGGTTGTGACTTGCACCGCGTCTCCAGACTGACTATCTTCTACCCGGTAAATTTGACGTGGGGAGGCTTCGCCTTTCATTTTTACCCATTCTCCTGTCACGAGTCGGTCTTGCCGCATTAGGTCCACCCATTGCGTGGGAATAGCTTCCCTGAGCTCAGCCAACTGGTAGTTCCTTCTGAATTGGTGGGGAAGGCTGCTAGCCATTTCCTCGTCCGTCCTCCACTCCCGCTCCTGCTCATTCCAAAGGTGACCGATCTTGAAAACCCCTTGCTCTGCCCACTGCCGGCCAAAAGCTCCCAGTTTCCCCTGCCATGGGAAGCTGTCCCCCTGGGTGTCACAGATGAAGCGGTTGTCAAAAAGGAGTTGGTTAAACACAGCGTCCGCAGTGACCGGCTCTCGKTTCAGCAGGTGGATCTTTTTCCACAGGGCCAGYGGTCCAGACCAGWCCGTTCCGCGTGCCACATGCCCGATGAGGYCGCTGCTTGCGAGGGCAACTTCTCCAAGTGCTGCCGGCAGATGTAATGAGTGCGCCAGGTGCTGCGTGGTRAGTGAATGCCACYGCTCCCCGRCCGTTCTCAGCAAGTACCATACTAGGTGCCRCATCTGAAGGGCCATGATCTGCAGCCRTGGGTCCAGCAGGCCCAATCCTCCTTCGGTTCTSGGCTGAGTCAGCTTGTTCCAGGCCACTCTACAGATTGAGGTCTCAGAGTCGGCATCATTAGACCACAGGTAAGCTTGGATGRCTTGCCTCAGGTATGAAAAAGTCCGCCTCYCTGGCATATGAATAGCCCCCGCGTACCACAAGGTGGCCAGGATGGAGTTCTTGATGACCAGGGCCTTGCCAAAGACACCCAGGTGCACTGCCTTGGCCCACGCGTTGAGCTTGGATGTTGCCGCCACTGCCCGCTTGGCCATTTGCTCAACACCCCCCCAGCTGGGGGCAATGCTGGCCCCGAGGAACCTTGTTCGTCCTTCTGCAGGTGAAGGAAGATCCCACCCTTCAGGCGGTTCCATGCCTGGGGGGAGGAGACCATACGATTTTTCCCAGTTAACTCGYGCCCCCGAATATTTACAAAAAATTCCCAAATCTTCCTGYAGGACACGAAGCTGTTGGAYTGTGGGCRGGAYGATAGCTCSTGTGTCRTCTGCAAATGCTGACGAACGGAGTTCGTCACCCGRATTCAGCCGCAGGCCCTGCARTCTCTGATCCCCCCTAATGAGCTCATGGAGCGATTCGATGTAAATTACGTACAGCGCCGGGGAGAGGGGGCATCCCTGTCTCACTGAGCGAGTTACTGTCAGCCTTTCCGACCTTACTCCATTGACTTGCATGACTGTATGAGCTTGATTAAGCATAGTCCTGATCCATCCTCTGAAGATAGAGCCAAAACCTCGCCTGGCCAGTGCTTGCAGTAAGAATTCCCAGCGAACCCTGTCGTAGGCTTTCTGAAGGTCGATTGAGACAAACACCATCGATTGCCCTGACACCTGGCCTTCCTCTAGCACCTGCTGCGCCAGCAAGATGTTCGTCACTATCTGCTGGCCCGGAACGAAGCCCGTCTGCGTGGGGTGGATCAGCTTAGGCAGCACCCCGTTGGCTCGAGTAGCCATAACTTTGGCTAATATCTTGTAGATCGTATTCAAGATTGAAATTGGCCGCCAGTTTTTAACGTCCTCCTTGGACCCCTTCTTATATAACAGAACAACGTAAGCATCCGCGAACCCCACAGGGAGCAACTGAGACCTCAAGGCATCATTAAACGCCTGGGTTAAGAGCAGAGCGAAGAAGGACTTATATTCCTTGAACAATTCAATCGGCATCCCATCAAGGCCTGATGCTTTGAGGCGCGGGAGCTCTCGAATCATTGCTTCCACTTCTTCCGCAGAAATGTCCTGATCCAGCCGGCAGGTGCTATCCAGGTCTAGCCGGGTCTGAACATGCTGCCACACCTCTTCCTGTGGCTGAGTTGCCATAGCGTCTGGGGACCAGAGCTCTTCCTCAGTAAACAGGTCCTTATAGTAATCAGTGACACATTTGAGTATGCCCCGTGTAGTGTCCTGTCTGCCTACAATTGGGTCGAACGGGTGCGTCATTGCAGTCATGGTAGTGGAGGCTTTCTTCTTTTTTAGTTCGCCAAAAAAACGTCTGGCCATCTTCTCTCCCACCACGATCCACGCCTCCTTGCTCCTCTGCCCCCAACAGGCCGCGTCCTCCACCTGCCATTCCTTCCATTGCCGTGCTACTTCCGCACGCTCCGCCCACCACTCGTCTTCGTCGGGGTCTCCAGGCCCTTTGTCCAACGGGAGCAGTCCTTCCACGTATTCTTGTCCGGTTCGTTGATGTGCCATGCGTTGCACTCGCAATTTCGACAACAGTATACTTCGAAGGGTGGCGAGAGCCTCAAGGAGCCGTGGGAGATACTCTTCGTGGGGTGATTGCTCAACCCAGTCTGCCTTGAATTGCTGAATGGCTGGCCGATACTCTGGGCAAGAGAACACCCACGCTGGAACCGACGCTGGCGGTCTTACCGTCTCCATTTTACCTATTGCATATGAGGCCAGCACGGCCGCATGATACAAATCATTGGTATTTTCACTCTTTTTGAATTATATACTAGGCTACCAGTCGAGTCGCGAGGGTCACCTTGTTTTCCGGTGCGCCCGAACCGTGCAAGGACCAAGAACGGTCCGAACACACAAAAAAGGGGAAAAAAAAAACTATGTTATGGAGAAAAAAAAATTGAACCACCTTTGCCTCAGGGTCACGTCATATAATATATTAATTATATAATATATTAAATTATCAATGTTAATATATATTTTTGCCGCTATATGTAGTCTCAACTTCTCAAGTTTCTTTTTATTTTATATATATATATACAGGGTCACCAGCCCGTACGTACGGAGGTCCCCGGGCAGACCTCCGTACGTACGGGCGTTCGGGGTCCCGTATGGGGTCCGAACCCGACGGCGTTCGGCCCCCGCCAAAAAATATTGCGAGGCCTAAAAATTATTTTGTTTTTTTGAATGTTTTTTTGTGAGTTCTCTATGATGTGAGGTACACGCCTGTATATTTTCAAGTCATTTGGCTAAGCCAAGTAAGAATTAAAAACCGCCAAAGATGGCGGTGTCAAAATGTGCTCGGCCACGTATGTTTTCACTTTTTACTTTTTGTTTTCACTTTAGTTCGGGGTCTAAACAATTTTATTATTTTTTGAAACTTTTTTTGTGGGTTTTGTATTATGTGAATTACACATCTGGCAATTTTCAGGGCATTTAGCTATGCCAAAAAAAATGAAAAATCGCCAAAGATGGCGGTGTCGAAAACATGCTCGCGCATTCTCTTTTTATTATTAGTATTTGTTTTTCAAATTTGGTAAGGAATTCGTATATAATGCTTAGGCAAATCTTGTTTAATTTATTTTTCTCCATAATACATCTTTTTTTCATATGTTTTTGATGATTTTTTTTTTTTTTTTTTTTTTTGGGTTCGCGTTCCGCCCGAACGGCCGAACGCATCCCCAAGGGGTCCCATACGTTCGGGCGTTCGGCCCGTCCCGAACGCCGGTTACCCTGTATATATCGTCATATATTTTTTTTAAATATGGTTTTAATGAGTTTTATTTAGTTTCTTAAACCTTCTTTTAATTTTGTTTTTTTCAATTTTGAAATGTTGCATCCTTTTCATTCAGTTTTATAGAGTTTCATTTAACCAATGTAATTCATGCATTTGAATCATTTTCATTTTATTCGCACTTATTATTTTTTTACTTTAGTCATTTTTTTCACATTCATTTGTTTTTTTTCACATTCATTCATTTTTATTTGTATTAACTTAATAAGTTTATTTCCATTTGGATTGCATTTTATGCATTTTTATTTACGATTATTTATTTATTTATTCCTACTTATTTTTTTCTTTATATTCCAATATTTACAGTTGCATTTTTTTAATCCATATTCATTAATTTGCATTTCATTTACGATTATTTATTTATTTATTCTCTAGGCTACCAGCGGGGCCGCCCGGGTCCTGGGTGACCTGCCCGTGCAAGGATCAGGTAAGGTCCCAGCAAAAAAAAAAAAACAAAAAAAAAATCCAAAAATTCTGAAAAAAACCTATGTCATGCAGAAAAATAAACTGAACAACGTTTGCCTCAGGGTCACATCGAAATTCTTCACCAAATTTAAAATTAAAATTAAAATTCTAAAATATTTTATTTATTTATTTATTTTTTAATTATTTTGGCCCGGCCGGGCAAGTGACCCCGGGCCACTCTGGTAGCCTAGTTTATTCGTACTTATTTTTTATTTATATTCCATTATTTATAGTTGCATCTTTTCAATCCATATTAATTAATTTGTATTTGCATCTAGGCTACCAGAGTGGCCTGGGGTCACTTGCTCGGCCGGGCCAAAAATATTGAATTTAATATATATATCATCACAAACAGAACTGCCCGGTAAAACCGTAGGCAGAGAGAGAGAAAAGGACAATATCAGCCTCCTGATGAGTCGGTGAAACTCCGACGAAACAGTTTGTCACAACCCCTCGTTTGTTGTCCTCTTCTCCCTCTCTGCCTACGGTTTACCGGGCAGTTCTATTTGACGATATATATAATGCAAAGCTATAGTAAAGGTGCACGGGGTCTTACCTGTTGTCCTCTTCTCCCTCTCTGCCTACGGTTTACCGGGCAGTTCTATTTGACGATATATATATTATTAAAATTTTATTTTATATTTGAAATTTGGTAAAAAATTTCGATGTCACCCTGAGGCAAAAGTTGTTCAGTTTATTTTTATTCATAACATAGTTTGTTTTTCAGATTTTTTGGATTTTTTTTTTTCCTGAGACCTTCCTTTTTTTTGCACGGGCTGGCCACCCGGGACCCGGGCGGCCCGGCTGGCAACCTAGATTTGCATGCATTTATGTTTATTCTTATTTCATTGATTGTCATCAAACGATTAATCGACATCAGCCTAAGCTTGCTAAGCTACAAGGCTCGCAAGACTGCAACTGGTTTGTCGACTATTTCCAAAATCGAAAAAGTTATTACCGTGTATACCGGTAAGAGCTACACTCTATTTCTTTTGAGTTTTCATTTGTTCATTTGTAATCATATTTTATTCATTCTCATTCATATTTGTGTATTCCCATTCACGTTAATTGATTCACTCCAAGTTATAAATTGCATAATGTGAATAAACTCGTCAAGCTCGGTGATACACAAAATCATGGATCAAGATATCAAACTCGATGGAGAATACATATCGTAACTAATGTCATGCTGTGAATCTACAAAGGCGGTTATTTTAATTTTTACACTGCTATAAAAATAAAATAAGGAAATAAGCAATAACAGTACATGGACACATATTTGCGTCGAGATTAAGTACACTTTAGGTTTCTTTTTTATTTTCATAAGACTCGGATTGCTCTTATTATATTATAGTAGTCTAATAAATCAAGAATTCAAAGGAGGAAGATTCGTAGGGATTGTTAATAAATAGCTCATAAATAAGAGAGAACCTTACAACTTCTGAGAACTCCAAAAAAATCAATATTTAGACATGAGTGAGTATTTGTTTTTTTTTCTCTCTTAATTTTTACACGATATTGATTAATATTTTAATTTTTAAACTTACAATTGCATCTTACATTATGACTTGAGGTATTCTTGCAAGCCATGGGGCTAGGAAAACTTGTGAGCGCCTTGCCTCATGCAAAACTTTACCATCAACCAAGGGTAACATCACTGAAATGCTTGTAGAAAGCATATGATCAACCGAGGAACAAAACGCTCACACCTCTGCACCTAGCTTAGGTATGAAGTTGGGTAGCATGGCGTACGTGTACGCGGGTTGCGCGTACATGCGTACACGTATTCCTGTACGGGACACGTACTCCCGTACGTGGAAATACGTAAAAAAACAAAACAAAACAAAACAACAACATCGAAAAAATCTGAAAAAATAGTATGTTATGCACAATGATAGTTCAAACAACGTTTGCCTGAGACTCATCGCAAAATTCTGTACCAAACTCGAGTTAAAAATCAAAGACACAAAAAACAAATAAATGGAAATAAAAAATAAAAAGATTAGGAAAAAAAAAGAAAAAATAAAAACAAACTTCTGTAACAAATATATGTTATGCAGAAACATGATACAAACAACTTTTTTCAGGGAGTCTTCCCCGAATTCTCAATCAAACTCGAAAAAGAAATAAAAAACTAAAAAAAAAGGTAGTATTATCATAATAATTTAAAAACTATTTAAAATATATATTTTTTATATTATTCTTCTGAAATTTTCTTCAAGGTTTTGAATTTTTAAATCAAGCTTGGTTGGGAGTTCGGGTATGACTCCCAGACAAAAGTTGTTGTTATCATTATTCTGCACAACATACGTTTTTTTTCAGAGTTTTTTATTTTTTTATTTTTTTTATTTTTATTTTTTTTACGTACAAGTACGTGCGATTTCGGGTTCGTACACGTACGCTGGAGTATGTACGCGTACGCACTGCGTACGCGTAAGGGGTGCTACCCAGGTATGAAGAATATTCTTTCTATAAATTTGTACATAAATATATTCACAAGGAGTTGCTTGTAAAGCAATCGCCAATATATTTAGTTTCTTATAAGGAGATTTACCTTCAATCCATGGTTGGAAAGATTCGTATAAAGAACCTCATGGAGCTCATCCTCTGAAAGTCTTGACATCATGTCTTTCAACCGTTTCCATGTCTGCACATCAACCTAACATAACATAAGGATTAGTCGATGGATGTAAGCTAGTTTCAAATTTCAACAAGCAGCTTCCAGTAATAGGCATCTCTAGAATTTTGAGCACAAACAACCTTCATTGTTTATTTTTGTCGGCCTCTTCAAGTGTGGGGATCGACTTTGCCTTAAGTGTATGTATCAACTTTGACCGCTGTTGTTGGACACAGAGTGAAGTAATTGGTGATGTCGCTGTTGTAGATGTTGTAATTGTCGATATTGCTCTTGTTGCCGCTGTTGATGTTATTGATGTTGTTGATGTTGTTGATGATGTTAATGTTGTTGATGTTGCTGATGTTGTTGATGCTGTCCATGTCACACTATCTGGTGGACCGCCCACGTGTTTCCTTGCTAGAAGCCCGACAATCATGTCTTTATCCTGCGTCAGCATCCTAGCGCACTCGTGTAGGGCGGTCGTCACCTGTTGTTGCATACCGTATAGGTGCAGACCAGAACAAGAACCGACCTTTCAATACAAAGTATAAGATAGCACAGCGGAAGGCTTAGATACCAGTGATCCGAACAATCAATGTTG